>JAUNZO010003205.1:0-21430 GCA_031894775.1 Chloris gayana
GTAGAGGCTACTTGATCTGTTTGTAACAAAGATTATTAACATAAATGGTGTGTGGGCAAAAGGGCCTTCACCTCACTGGAACCTCCTTGCTCCATGGTTCGACTCCCGGAGGAAGCGAATTTCTGAAGTAGGTTAAAAAAATCCCTTCGCCTCTCCCCACACCAAACTATATGGTCAAGGCTGCGCCTAGATGACTGGAAGCAACGGGAACACATGCTGATCTGGCCTAGGTTCTCACATGGTTGCATGCCCCCATATGTAAGGGGGAGGGGTTTTCTCAAACCTATGTGAGAAAGTCTTCTCCTTAAAATTAATACCCAGGGGTTGTCTTACCGTTCGAAAGTCGAGTTTTGTTTTAATAAATGGTGTGTTGACTTCCTGGAATCGTCTTACATAGTACTCCTTTTTTAGACGGCTTACATAGCACTCGGGAAGTGTCTGATTGACAAACCAATTGTTCACTATCAGACAAACATATAAGGCACTAAAAAATTATGTAAAAGCATAGGTAAAGAAGACTAAAAAAAGGCATGATTTGCATTTATTGATGAATGGCGCTGAAAGCAATTGAGCATGGGTCATGTGTGTCACCATATTGTTACTAGATAATGTGTGGGGGTGTCATACTAACGTCAGTGGAGAAGCATAGAACCCAATCCAAACCAAGAGGATAAACAGGGTTGTTAGCCATACATTAACTTTTGATTCGAGACACATGTGTCCATGTAAGGCATTGCGTGGCTATATCTCAGTGCTCTCGTAACCGTGTATCGACATAGCCTACTTCCTGGTCTTGCTAGAATATCTCACATTTCACTCAATCTCCTGATCTTCACAGTGAGAATATAACTACTTTTATTTCTTTTTATCTTTATCCTGGGATTGATTGATGGATGCAATGAATCTTTATTCACCGCTTTATCAGTCCTTGACATGTGGTTCAACAAGTGTACCACTAGAGCCTGGAGGGAGGGAGAAAAAGATGCTTCACAGATGACACATCAACTAATAATGTTCTATGCTCTGCTAGCTAATAAACGCGCTGCTTTTCACAGGTGCAAAGAAATGGCTCACGCAACTTTTTGCATTAATTGATCGGCAGTGAGCCTGACGATGTAGATAAACCCATGAAAAATATCGCGAGGCATGGCCTCTGGGTGTCGGAAATGGGCTCTAGCTCCCTAGATAGCAAGCTCAATCATGGTAGATGCATGGTTAATTTATTTTATGTTGTTGCATCTTGCATGCACGGTTCGTGGTCACTCAACCATTACCTTTCATTGTTAACATCTTTGATCGACCCACAATTAATGATATTATAGTCTAAAGCATTGGGCCATAGCGTGACATCCTGCATCACTAGTTGTTTGCCTTTGGTGGCTATTTAACCATGTCTACCAATAACAGACCAATATTTTTAGTGTCTAGTCAAACGGACTCAGAACATGTTCGGTTCATTTTTATTTTGAATATAGATAGATACAAAAGTCAGTGGTGATATGTTCCATGCATGTTCTGCATTTCAATCCCATTCCTAGGTTACTTCGGTCACTTCGGTCTACAATACCGACAGCTTTCTTGCATCCTGAAAATACCCTTAACATTTCAAAGGTGTGCTCGATTTAGCGTTATCAACTTTCACCTATTTGCATCCTGAAAATACCGACTCGTGTTATCAGCTTTCACATCAACCATATTTATCAGGCTCTACATCATCAGCTAGACAGCCAAAGGAGAAAAACGTACGGCACACACCATCTTAGCTTTTCTGTTAGCCTAGGCACCAAGCACACACACACACACCTCGCTTTTTCTTTGTCACTGCCAGCTCGACGGATCAACAAAGAAACCACATGATACGAGACCGAAAACGATGCACGGATAGAAGTAAAAATAAATAAATGCTTCCTCCTCCGCCTCATCCGGAGGTGGTATATAGTAACCAACACACAAATAAATAGAAAGTTTCGCTTGAAACGCCTAGTACCAAGCCTGCTTTATATCTATGTCGACCAATGACCGGTAGGCAAAGAGGGCGGCGACGAGCACCGTCGCCAACACTTGTCTTCCGGTGGTGCCGCAAGGTGCGCGTGGTGACCACCGGTCCACCACCGCTCGACGGCTCGCCGGAGACAGACAAACGGCCACGTCAAAAGCGAGGGCACGCGGCGGCGAATGGCCGGAGTCAGAGGCCCGGCTTTGTGGGAACGAGCCAACGGATGGGTGGTGTTGGACTCGCCAACGGATGGGTGGTGTTGGACTCTGACGTCGCCACCATATTGGGGGGAGGGTCTAGCTAGTGGCTGCTGTGTTGTCGTGTGGATGTGCGACGACGACCAGCTCCACCGGCAATTCCCCTCCCTCTCGCACAGGAAAATAAAGTGCCCCTGCACGATGATGCGAATGGGTGCTGCTCGTTGCTCACGCGATCATCGAGGGTGCCCGAGATATCTGTGCAAAAAGCATTTGGCATCTTTTGCTGTTGATCATGTTTCAGTGGATGAGCACTGGGTATTTTTGCCATGTCGCCAGGGAAGCTGCTGGCAGCTTGGATATGAAGCACTTTTGTGTTTGTCACCGGGCGGAAGTTTCCATGGACACGCGTGTAGGAGTATATATTCCCCTGTTGTACGAGATGAAGTTCTTCTGAATAATCATTGGGCGTGTGCCTGCAATATTGCAAGCCGCGTGTTGAGAACGCGCCTAGCTACTTTTTGCACATCAGCATCAGCAGAAGTGTGTCAACTGACCTTTTTTTTCTTTTTTGGAGACGGGTTTGTCAACTGACCTGTGAGCTTGTGACCTTGTGTGTGAGCATGTGCTATTCGTCCAATAAGTTTCTCCGGTGGGTTGGGCCAGTCCCAATAATAGTGTTTGATGTACGTGTAGGCTGTAACCTAGCCAGGCCTAGCCCAAGAAACCAATGCCGTATACTTTTTCATTCGCTCGGGCCCAGGTTTAGTTCAGGACATCTCAACACAACAGGAAAATGAAGTTTGTCATCTACGGTGTTTTTTTCTTCTAACACTCGCAAAAAGCACCTCTATCGAGTGCCAAGAAAAAAAATCAGCAAAGAAGAGAGTTTGCCGAGTGTGTAGGAAATATATTTTTTATGACACTCAGTAAAGAATATTTTTTTCTTTTTCACTCTCAATTTTTTTCTACTCTTTATATACAACATTAAGTGTTCGCCGGCTCCACTTTTACCATGTGGACTTTGTCGAGTACAACACTCAGTAAACATTTTGTCCAGTGTATTTGGCCCTTTACCGAGGCACTCGGCAAACATGTGGTTTATGGTATTGCAAGAACATAAAGACCCTCTTCAAAAGAAGCGGAAATGATTTTCATCCATGTCTACCTGATCACTTCACAAGGGTACACGCATTTCACCTAATAAGAACAAGTGTACACGCATCTTCCTAGCTCCGACAATTAAATGTGGCCTTATTACCACCAAGTTGATAATCAAAAGTGCAAGATATAATTGCTACTACCCATTTCGGCCGGGCGAGGAAAACAAAACGGGGGACAGTCGCCAGCTCTATCCAGAGAGCTAGCTAGCTCGGAGACCTCGTTCCGCTGGGTGGCGGCAACGGCGGAGCCGTGACCTGTCGATGCATTTCTGAGTTAGTGGCCGTGGCGGCGTGCACTCCTCCTCCGCTGTCTGCCTCAGTCGTCCCCGTCATCGACCGCACCCGCCACCACCATGGAGGGATGAATGGAGACCAGAATAACGTGCGGCAGCTCATTGCCGCCATTGCAAGTAGGGTCTCGTCTAGCCGCTTGGATTTCCTTTATGTATGCCTTCAAGTAACCATCGCACCATGGAAAAAAATGTGCGTGCGCGACTAGATATGCGTTGTTGACAAATGTTCGACAGTGTCGCTGCATCAGGCGAGGGATTGCACAGCCGGCGATAATGCATTTCAGCTTCTTTTTTTTAATAAAAGGGTGGATTTGTAATTAGATGAAGGCATAGGAGCGTGCATAGGCACCTTTACATAAGTGCAAACAACACTGCATAGCAGCAAAACTCAAACCAAGATCTAACCCGAGCATCTAAATCTACGACACGCATAAAGCGGTCATCATGTAAGAACTGCACGAAAGAACCATGATGGAACTACTCAACTAGGAGATTGTCGGTACAACTCTAGTGGCATCTACGGTCGGAAGACGGCCGGACGAACGGGCCTCCACTGCATTTCTGGAGGTAAAGGTAGGAGCACGATGTCGTCGCTAAAGTTCGACATCGATGAATGAGATATGGTAGAATATCATCGAGACGCGAATTAGCGGCGTCGTTGACTCCCAAGCTGAGTAGAGCTAAACTTCCTATCTCTGAGGCGAGATGTTCTTGACGTTGAGGCATGGGTGCTGATGTTGAAGGCGACTCTCCCGGGACCGGACCAACGGAAGCTCAAAGTGGGCCCGGTTCAAGGCCCACCCACCAAATGGAGGGCCTAGGTGTAGAGGCGAGATCCCGGTCTGCCTAGGGCATATCGCATAATAGAAGATCAATCGAGAGACGACATATTTATACTTGTTTAGGCATCCCAAGAATAATATGCCTATGTCTATCGCATAAGATCAATCGAGAGATGGCATATTTATACTTGTTTAGGCGTCCCAAGAATAATAGACCTACATTCAGTTGTGGAGTAATGGTGGATTGCGAGCTTGCTAGGTTGCAAGGCACGTGAGTTGTCATATGCTAGATACTCGATGCTACATACCCTCTCCTCATATGGGAGGGTTTGGAAGATAGTATTGTAATAGTGCTATTGCTAGATGATTGAATTATTCGTGACAGGATCGTAGCAAACAATCTTTTTCTACCTTAGTAACAACCAATAGAGCCTTTACTTAATTAATTTGATCTTTGCATAAAAGTGACCTTGACTGTGGGAAGACTATGTTCATTCTTGCTTAGCTGTAATCTTTCTCTCTCTTGTTTGTTGTGTTATAATTAGTTTTTTGAACCACCTTCTTTTCAATATCCACATCTGTTAGTAATAAACACTTATTTAAAAAGCGTCCCACTTATGCCACGGATTACGACAACTTATATGTATGCTTGTAGTCTTAGGGCATCCACAATGGGAAGAAAAGGTGGTCATTATACAATAAATGAATCCCTATTGACCACTCATAGCCATTTTGTAAGCAGTCCTTATGGAAATAAATACAAAAGTTACCCTTAGCCATAGTTACCGGCTAGATAGGAATAAAAAAATAATAATACAGTGTAGGGAATAAACAATGCATGGTAGTTGAAAAGGAGTCGTTGTTGCAAATGATCGTCACGGGAGAGAGAGAGGCCGACAGATTTTTTTACTTCACATGTAACCCACATCTAAGGACTGATTTCAGCTGAGCATTGTGTTGCATGTCATAGTTAAAGCTAACTGACAGTGGACCCCACTCATAAGGACTGGTTGGTGTGACATCCCCTCCGGGACACCCAGGAATCGGAACAGAGGGACACTCGACGAAGCGAGTTACAACGAGTGTATCATCTCATACAAGCCAGCATATATACATCATGGTATAATACAACCAGGTTTTCGAAATACAAACATTGATGCAGCGGAATAATAAATCTTATTGAAGTTTAACAACCTACGAGTATTGCAGCGGAAACTGATACTTTATACAACAAAACACTAGTAGACGGTCAACGTGATGCACCGAGCCCTTCGTACATCACGGTCCTTTCTTTACACGACGTCGGAAACCGTTCCCATTGGTGGGAACCACACTTGGGACACTCCACTTCCAGGTCTACCGTACAAGCCGTGGAAGTACAACTCGATTCCTGAAAACATAACGAACAAACCTTGAGTATTCTAATACTCAGCAAGACTGACCCGTCAACATGGCACGCTAAGGCCGACGCCTAGTATGCAAAGGCTTTCCGGCTGTGGGGTTTACTCCTTTGCGAAAACAGCATTAAAGGTTGAGTCCTTACTTTCAGTATTTTAGCTCACGTTAAGTTCATTAACCTCTAGGTTTGCAGACTATCACTATTGCAATCAAGTTGCAGGAAAAGATTAGTTCCAAACAACAACTCTTTCATTCCTCTTCCTTCATCTTCCACTTGATTAACTACGATGTGACACGGTGAACAAGCGGTACTCATTACTGCGAGGGACAGCGATTCGAATCGATTTCACCAGCTGGGAAAACCCGTTTACACGGCGTATACGCACCCCAATGGTCGCATACGACAACCTTTCACGCTAATTCCTGGCGGTGGCCGGGTTAGTCTCCCATCCGGCCGAGAACACCGGGGACCCCACGCGATACCCGTCCTCGACGTTATCCGTGAGCGACCACCCATTCCTCTCCCTTTGAGACATGAGGCCTCACCTCATTCTCCAGCCAATTAGGGGATGGGCTACGTCCAACCGCTGTGGCAATTAGGTTACATCGGCTTCCTGGCCCCATAAACACCAGTATGTAAATCGGTACGTTCAAATACTTGCTCAGCAGGGCCAACAACGGTACGGTCCTTGACCGACACGGACGGGGCTACCACCTTGCAAGACCTCGTCTTTGCCCTTTCTCCTACAGGGCCCGTCCGGTCTCCATTTCATTTTCATCTTCATCTTTAACTTCAACTTGAACGACATCAATCAACTTAAAGCCTCCATGCTTTAAGATCGGACCGTACCAGCTCGCGAGTGTGCTCAGCACCACTCGACTTCTACCGTAGCCCTGTGAATTAAGCGTAGCTTCTATCGAGACACAAAACCAACATGGATAAACAGGTAACATAGGAATTCTACTCATGCATCTAGGGTGTCAAGCAATTCCCGAAACCTAATGCACAATCACGACACAATAACTGTGATAAAAGAAAAGACTTTAAAAACATAGGTGGGATGCACCGGGGCTTGCCTTGATTCAAGTCGGGGTTAGCGTCCTCGATGTGCTGGTCGACTTCGAAGCTTCCGTCTCCTTTCTCGACCTCGGACGGAACCTCGATCACGCCAGGACCTAGGTCGACCAACAATACGTCGCGAATCACAACCATGCATGCATGAATGAAGATGATATGATGTGCAAGGTTTTGTTGATTTTGTTCATCAACTAAAACTTATTGATTAATTAGGTTCAGTAATTAACAATTAATCATGCTCGTTAAGCAATAAGAAAGAATTGATCAAGCTCATTAATTATTGCTTAATCAAGGTCATTAATTAATAATCAAACGTTAATCATGTTCATTAATTAATGATCAACCAGGTTCATCCATTAATAATTAATCATGTTTTTAAACAACAATTATAAATGCTTAACGATATGTGATAACACTTGAGCTATTAATTTGGGATCACGTAAAATGACGGTGTTTATGTTTAATTTTTGGAAAAACTAACTTAACAAAAACTTTCGTCTACAGTATCTCTAATTTTTAAAGAAATTTATTTTTCAAAAACAATTAATAATTAGCATAAAATAATAAGTTATATTAACTAAAGAAAAGGGACTTAATTAAACTATGAAATTATAATTTCTCAAAATAGGTATTTGAATTCATAAATAAATAGAGAATAATTTTATGAGTCTAATGAACTTTGTTTGATATTTTTCTGATTTTTCCTGAATTTTTTATGAATATTTGAAGTTTGAAGCAATTCTGGAATTGACTAAATTCGGAAAAAGGAATAAGGAGCCACCGGGCCGAAATTGGTCAGGCCCATCCAGCAACTCTGGGCTTGCCGACTCGATCCGGCCCAGCAGGCCCGCGCGGGGCCCATCTCCAGGAACACCACGGCCATGGCCGTGGTGGCCGGAGGTGGCGGCGGCCGCGCCGGAGTTGGGTAGAGGAGGACCAAGCTTGGCGTAAAAGGCTCCCACACGCTCCGCGCATTATGGGGAATCGAACAGGGGTGGTTGCCGGCACCGGAGGGTCACCGGAGAAGTGCCGCCGGCGGAGGCGGGCGAGAGGAAGAGTTCGGCGACGGCGCGTGCTCACCACGATTGACCAAAAGAGGAACGGCTTCTTGCTAGAGCTTCACAAGGGCACGACGAAGACCGGCATCGAGTCCTTGGAGGCTAGAGGTGGCCGAACATGATGCGCACCGTGAGGCATGGGTGGACCGGCCGCCGCACGTGGGAAAAAACGGATTTCCGGCCGCTGCGTCGAAGCGATGAACAAATTTCACGCACTAGGAGATGTATCATAGGATGGCACACAACATGGAAGAAGATTCAAGCCTGGATGCTCACCATGGGAAAATGAATTCGGGATCGCGGCCGGAGCTACCCGGTTCGGCCTTCTAGGGAAGACGAGCTCGATCTCCGGACGGAGTGGTCTTGATGCGAGCGGTTGGCACAAAGGGACGCAGGGGTTGATTGCGAACCGTTGGGTGGTAGTAGCTGGGTTGGGAAGCGGCCGGAGGTGGGGAACCCGGAGGGCGCGGCGGTGGTGTCCGGGTGGGGGAAAGAACCGGAGAGGAAGAGCAGGGATGCTCGGGTTTTATCCCCACCGTCCCGGCGTTGAGGCGGTAAGGGAGGGGCTCGCGTGGCGTCGAGAGAGGGAGGCACGCGGCCAGGAGTGGCCAGCGCGGCCTGTGCCGAGGCGGTGGGTGAGAGGCGGTTCAGCGAGAGAGAGGAAGAAGAAAGGGAATTTGGGGGCTGTGGCCGTTTTACATAAAACCCCTCGCCTTTGACTTAATTAAAAATCGCATTTCTAGCACTCGAAAAATTCTACGAAAAATACAGGGAGGTATTTGAAAGTATTTTAAACACTTTTCCTATTAAGTCCAGGTTAAAATACCAAATGGTTTTTGAGTTAAAAATTCCAAGATAAATTAATAAAAGAAGCTTTGTTTATTTCTTCCAAATATTTTGACAAAGCAAAAATAATTTCCGAGTACTTTTATAATTCTTTATTTAGCATGTTTAAGAAATAGAAAATGTTAAACACATTATTTTCTCTTTTATTTAAATTCTTTTTAAGCCTTTCCTTTAATCTTTAACTAGTTTGATATTTTATGTGTATTTTCTCTAACCAAATTCAATATTTTCACAATGCACAAGATGATATGCTTATGAGTGACATGAACATGCACTTTTGTATTTAGGGTTGTTACAGTTGGTCAATATACATTGGCCTTGCTCTTAGAAGGTGCGCGTATCACGCACCAACAGACTTTTTGGTGTCGTTGTCATGATAGGGTCGCAACAAACAATTTTTTTTCTACCTTAGCGTAATAACCAATAGCCAATAGCGCCTTGTATGCAAGTGAACCTTGAACATGGAAAGACTATCTTAATTCTTGCTTAGCCATAATCTTTCTCTCTCTTATTTGTTGTGTTATTATAATTAGTTTTTTTGAACCACCTTTCTTTCAACATCCACATCTATTAGTAACAAACATTTATCTAAATTAGCATCCCACTTGTTCTATGGATTGATACTCCAAGGGAAAAGCTACAACTGATATGTACGCTTACAGTCTCGGAAGATGTGTGCATCACGCACTAACAACGGCGGCGCGTGAAAGATGCTTCACGTTGGGCTCTTGATCTGTGGCACACGCATTAAGTTAGCAAGTTCATAAGATGATAGTAAACTAGCTACATCCTAAACTTTACTAGTTGCAGGCTGGAGGACAAGAGGACAATCATGGTCTTATCTGTGTCATTGAATCCTTTATCCATGCAGATAATAGAATGAATCGTTGGAATTAGCATATATTCTCTCCTGCAAACGAGAAGAAGAGGCGGAGCGGAACAAATGACTCGATTTGTATGATTGTATCTTCAATTTTGTGCTTCCTTTTGTAAATGATGATCTTTTCAATCTTCAACTCACTAGTGATTTTCTATAGATGGTGATTTTTTCCTCTTTTCCTGACGAACGAAGTGAGTACCAATGGTTTTAATAGCTTCACTTCTGATTCTGTTACCGGTGTGAACCAAACAAAGTCAGCATTACCTTACATTGATTGTGATTACACTGTTCCAATTACCATTACACGTTATAATTTTCTAACCAAAACGTGGTGAACCTGCTTGGCTACTTGCTTTTCAGGATCGCAATATTTCTCCGGCTATCTACGCTTGATGCAACGCAGGGCCTACGTACGAAGCCTATTGGGCTCGTATACTGATCTAACTTGGCGCCAAGAATATGGGCTGCATTTGGGCTTTCTTTTAGTGATGCAGCGGTCCACGGAGGGGAATTCGGCTGGGCCGTGTAATCTGACGCCTGCCCATATACCTTCAATTTGACTGCCACGGTACGATGGCCGAGCCTAATTTCCTCGTCGGCCTTATTATTGTCCATTCACATGTTTAACTCTAGTTGGGCACAAAGAAGTACACTTGTTAGTATTCAATATTTTCGAGATTTCCAAAAAATAGAAGTTATTCTAACATTTAATGTACACTTGTTAGAATATTTTTTAGAATTATGTGTTACTAAAAGAATATAAAGAAAACAATATTACATTTCCACTACTAAGCTCTATGGCGGTGGGCTAAAAAGGCCTCAGTGACGGACATCATAAACGTCACTGAGACCCTGTCACTAATTACAGAAAAAATTAGTCTCGGTCTAAGGATCGCGACTGCACGCCGGGATGTTTAATCCTAATAGGACGCTAGTGGCGGTCTATGGACCCCAACTAGGACCATCCTAGACGCCGTCGCCGCGGCGCCATGCCATCCTGCTGTTGTCGTCCCGTCCTGCTGCCGTCCCGGCCCGGTGCCTAATGTGGTGCCTAATGTGACGCATGCTGTGGCATGAGGATAGGGTGGAGCCGCCGTCGTCGAAGGAGGAGGCAGAGCCTTCGCCGTGGAAGGAGGAAGAGGGGGAGCCGCCGGATCAGCCACCGCAGAGGAGGAGCTGGCGGCGCGAAGAAGGACTCGACGGCGGCCGCCGGCGCCTACGCCCGCCGCCGGATGCAGGCCGCAGCGGAGGAGCAGGAGCCGCCGTAGGAGGAGGCGAAGGCGTCGTGTGGCCGCTCGGCGGGGTGTTGACGAGGACCAACCCCGCTGGTCCTAGGAGCGCTGGTTGCTCCTGCAGCGGCCCCGTGGCGGCGACCCATTGCCGGAGGCAGAGGAAGAGAGGAGGAAGAGGACAACATGGTTTTCTACTATCCAGAATCAAGACTCCCGCACGCTCGCGACGGCAACAGTGGTGCGTGGTGCTGGTGCCCCAGGCGGCCAGGCCTCGTCTCTAGTCGATGCCATCGATTCGTTCTTTAATTATTGTGGCACCGTATATTTACTGCCATGTGCCATGCGGTTAATATTTCTAATCGTGCGGCTACAGCCATTAAGTAACGATGTTTATGGTTTTTCCTTGGCCTTGATCCAGATAAAAAGATCTATTTAAAACTTGCCACGTCATGCCGGAGTATGCTGGGATGAGGGAACGGGAGGAAAGAGGCCGCATCCGTTTCGAGCTATCGAGCCAGCACGCATACTGGCATTGGCATGGCCGTACCAGCAATGGCAAGAGAGGACTTTTGAGGATCGCGATATTTCTCCGCCGATCGCTTGATGCAACGCAGGACCCACGCACGCAGCCTGTTGGGCTCGTGTACAGATGGAACTGGGCGGCAAGAATATGGGTTGCATTTGGGCTTTCTTTCAATGATGCAGCGGTCCACGGAGAGGAATTCGGCTGGCCCGTGTAATCTGACGCCTGCCCATACAATTTGACTGCCACGGTATGACGGCCGAGCCCAATTTCCTCGTCGGGCTTATTCATGTTCACATTTTTAACTCTGTTGGGCGCAAAAAGTCCACCCAGTTTGAAAGGCCAACAAGACACTCGCAGCACGGTTTCGCGTGGCCATCTCAAAACGTATAGGCCACCAAAATATAATTATGTTGGCCTAAAAAAAATATCCATGTTCCTAGAAAAATCAAAATGTACATCGATAGTCATTTATTTTTACATAGTTCTTGTGCATTTGACATTTAAAAATATTGTATTGAACATTTTCGAGATTTTTTTAAAAAATTTACTCACTCCTCCCTCTAGATTTGGCATTCTAGCTGCAAGCACGGAAATTAAAAAAGAAGAAATAAAGTAGGTGCGAAGGAAACGAGAAGAAATGAGATAGAAATAAATGTGTATTGAGAAGAAAGAAATATGTGTCTCCGAAAGTGAGAATACCAAATATTTTGGAAAAATAGATAAGACTAGAATTCTAAATGTTTTGGAAGTTATTCCAGCATTTAATGTACACTTGTTAGAACACTTTTTGAAATTATGTGTTACTTTATGAATCATATGCAAATGAAGAAAACAATATTAAAGTTATTCTTGTTCATAGTAGCTGATATTTCTACAACAATCTAAAGAGGTGTCGAAAATACTATGGTTAGGACAGCAGAATTAGCTCAGATTTAAACTAATCTTGTTGTCTTAACAATAACATTTTCAGAACAGTAGCAAACCCAATCTAAAGTTGGGGATGCTTCACCGCGCATCCACCGCTCTTTTGCTTCCATAGAATATTGAAAAAGAAAAGATAAAACAGCAGCAGCATCTTTGCCCGTTCACTTTTTCTACGCATGTGCTGGTGTGGATCTGGAAATCCACAGTCCCGACAGCGCAACCAGCAGGTCCGTCCACTGCTCGAGCACACGACGACCTCGAGTCAGTCACCACCTCACCTAGACGTACCTACCACGACCAACTAATGAATAGTGTTTGGGGCGCGTTTGTTACCCACTGTACTGATAATGAATTGATTTACAAATCGAGTCAATTCGTTAGATCCAAATCGAGTTCACCTGCGAATCGAGCAATAAATGGTGAGCAATAAAATGAAATTTTTTTCCAAACACCAAAAACTTGCTCCTCCAAAACAAGATCTCATGGCGGATCGAGTTCCCACTCAAGCTAAGCTAGCAGCACAGACACGGTACATCCGATGGGGAGAGCAGAGAGAGAGATGCAAGAGCAAGCTCTACGGAGCTGCCGGCCATGGCGAGGGAATGGATGGGATGAGCAGAGGCAAGGAAACTAACAAAGAAAAAAGCACAAGAAGAAGAAGAAAAATCCAGTGGGCAATGGCAGCCGCCGGTAGCTAGGTAGCTACTAGGCCTTGACGTTGACGGTGTACTCGACGACGGTGGTGCCGGATGTGGCGCCGGAGTCGATGGTGTGGGCCTGGACGTAGCCGCGGGCCATGCGGAACTTGCCGCTGCCGCCGACGATGCTCATCTCGCGGACGTCGCTGAGCACCTGGTTGCGGCCGAAGATGGCGAGGCTGCTGCCGTTGTGGTCGCCGGCCGTGAACACGAAGTTCATCTGCATCAGCAGGCCGAACGTCTTCTGGTCCGCGAACGTGTAGGTGCCCTGCGCGCGGCCCACCTCCTTGGACGCCCCCGTGCCGCCGCTCTCCGGGCCCGTCGTCAGCGGGTCGTCGATGGCCACCACCGCGCCGAAGAAGGTCGACGACGCGTTGGACGAGGGGGCCTGCGCGATGCGGATCGCCGTGGGCCGCGGCCCGCTCACCACGTCGTGGAAGTACACCTTGAACGTCGTCGTGTCGTCCGCCGCGGACGCCAGCGCCAGCGCCGCCGCCGCCGCAAGGAGGACCAGGAGGAAGGGTGGAGAGGACGCCATGGCTGCGGCAGAGATGGGCTTAGCTAGCTTGACGAACGGATGGAGATGAGGTGGGTATGGCTGGATATGTAAACAATGGGCGGTGGTGGGAACGGTTGGTACCAGCAGTGGGCACTGGGCAGGGGCAATGTGGTCGGTCCGGGCAGGTCGTCTGCCACCATTTGGGCCTGCTGCCTTCCCTTGGATGAACAACTTTTCTTATCCCCACCACCAACAACGACGATGCGTCGCCATCTCCTCCAACGAATAATAATCAATTGCAATTCGCAAATTGACGGTCTTCATTCGATTCATTAAGCCAGGACCGAAATAATCATCGCCCTGCACTGCCCACGGCGCGACAGAGATTCAGTGGCAATGTTTACCGGACCATGATTTTGGGATTCTGCTTCGGCTACCACAGGGCCCTGTTTCGTCGTTGCTCTGTTGACCTGCTCGTGGCACCGCGCGTGGCGTGATGGTGGCAGAGGTTTGGTAGAACGCATCATGTGTGATGGTCATCACAATAATGGCTACCATCATTCTGCCTTTGCTTAACGAGTAACTAAACAACACCTGTGCCACATGCGAATAAAAGATTGCCGGCTGTTGCTCTCTCGACTCGAGAATTCCTGCTTCTATAAAACAATTCCTCAAACCGCCGCCAAGTATGCTTCAATATGTTATGAAACTCTGAGTCATAATTTCACCTAATCGTTACATTATTATTTCTAGGTATCATTATGGAGAGTTATTTCTACAGTATTTGTGGGCATAATTACCGAATTACTTCTGAGTCGTGGCTGGCTATAAATAGGACACTTCGGGCTGTATTTTCACACGGAGGTGAACCACTCACCGGGAAAAGCTTATATGCTAATACTGTGAGATTGATAATAAACAAAGAGAGCCAGCAACTCTTCTCCCATATATGTGTATTCATTCATTTCTGTTTTGTGTGTGCACTAGTAGTGTGTGATACCTAGCTGATCCTGTTGTTTCAGGACACAATAAACAATTACGCAGACGGCCCTGGAAGCAAAAGCAAAGGCCAAAATTTGTAGAGGCTGGGATATAGTGCCGAAGACCATTAACTATTACCATAAAAAATGAATGTAACATACTCCTCCTATTTTTGAAACGATGACAGTAAACTTAAGTTCATTTTTAAATTAGCAAAGCTGTCCCAACGACATCAATAAGAAAAGAGAAAATTCCTTCCATGACCTCAAAACTTATAACGCTTCCTTCTATGACCCTCAAAATTTCAAAGTTCCCTATTAGACTCAAATTCGTTTTTTGGTTCCCTAGATGGCCTTTCCGTCAATTTTGTGACTTGACGGTGTTAAGTGACGGGTAAAAAGACTGTTTTACCTCTGACTTAAAAATAATTAATTTTTTTCAAAAAAAAATATAACGACTTTAATAGTGTCCTGATGCATTTGTATATTTAATTTTTGCATTTTGATTTCTTGCAAAAATGGTCGTAATAGTATTTTGCAAAAATTATTACGACCAGGACACTATTAAAGTCGTAATAATATTTTTCTGAAAATTTTTGCTTGTTTTTAAGTTCAGAGGTAAAACAACACCGTCAAGTCACGGAATCGACGGAAAGGCCATCCAGGAAAAAAAAACGAATTTGGGCCTGATAAGGAACTTTGAAATTTAAGGGTCATAGAAGGAAGCGTTATAAGTTTCGAGGCCATGGAGGAAATTTTCTCATAAGAAAACTGGAGGGAGTATTTTTTTTTAAAAAAGTTCAAAAACAATTAGAACCAACAAGCAGGTTTTGTTTTACCTCATTTTGTTTATTTCATATGAACTGGATGTTTTACTTCTTTCTTACCTATTCTATTTTCATGCTAAATGGCGGACTTGCTACTGTGGAGGCTCTTACCCAAGCACAAACCGTGGCCTGAAGTTTGACATTTCCATAGCCACCATTATGGCATAACTGTCGTAGGTAGATCTACTAGTAGTATTTAGGCCTAAGGCCGCACAGGTGGTCGTGTACTAGCCATTTTTTAGCCATAAAGGTCCACCTTGAACGTTACAATCAATTATGGGCTTATGGCATCACAATCTTAAAAAGGAGTAGAATGTTACTTTGGATTGGTAATTGGGTCTATACCTACGAATTGTAGATTGGTTCCTGTAATATATGCTGATTTGTGCCTTTGTATTTGAATTGCCGATGCAGATTGATTGTTGAAAAATATTGTGCTCGGCTTCTTTGTTGATTGAATACTTAATTATTGTACAATAGCTTGCCCTGCATCGGCACAATAGATTGGTTCTTGCGTCTTCCTCTTAGAATCTTAGTGCATTTTTTTTTGTAGTACTGAATTGACTTAAGATACACACATCTTTATATGCTAGCTGCAACAAGCAAAAGGACTATATTTATATGCCTGCAAATTTATTTTCTTCAACCACCGAGAAGGATAGTAGATTGGATAGCCATATATCATAGTACTTGTTAACTTGGAAGTTTAATTTTGAAAGCTATACTACTGGCTTGGCAATATTTTGGTCATATATCATTTATTATGTTGGCTTGGTATTCAGTTAGCTCAAGTGCTTGCCTTGCAGGTTTTAATTTAAAAACTATACTGCTTGCTTTGCATTAGGTAAGTACTTCATTGAGTAGAACGACATATGCTCAGGGGGTGACATGGATAGTCTGAGAACTTTTTAATCGTGATGTCATGACTCAAATTTGACAAAATATGATCTAGCACATGATGAATGTATTTGACATTTACGTATTTTAAACTATGATTTGACACATTGATTAGACATGGTTACAACTGATTTGACATGTTTAACAATATATTTATATTTAATCATGATTAATAGTTAAGTTAGTGTGGGCACATGCCCCTTTGCTCACAAAAGGTATACTATTTGCAGTATTGTATGTCAGGAATTGCAGATGATAGGTGTGCTCCTTACTCTCTTCCTCTACCTGATGGGTGTGCAAGAGACAATTTAAAGTGCTTCTCAGTCTATTGTGACACACGTACAAAGACTTGTTTATACTAGGTCGTTATAGTATCGAGCTGTTGTGAGCTCTCTAACATGTGTTATGTTTGTAACTCAATGAATGTGAGATTGCATTTGCAATTCATGGTGACTTGATAATTATGGATCAATGTTGGTGATGGTAAATAATATTATAGATATTAGTGCAAGATATGTTTAGTTGTGATATCTTATTGGTATGCACTTGGGAAAAAATATATCATTCTACTAGTGTCAATGACGAACCGTTGGTCCTGAATTCTATTAATAGCATTGAACCATACGTCGGTGATTTTTCTGAAGTAACTAAGAATGGGTTGATAAAACCTTGTCGGTTGGTAAACCCTACCGATCAATACCATAGGTCGGCAAACACTTTACCGGCTTATGATGGGTCAATGATGGGCCCACTACCACAGAACGGAATTTTCCCGTGCGCCAGAAACCCTCACTAAAATGGCAGATACCGTCACGAAATTATTTCCCGTCGGCTTCCCGTCACGCATTAGCGCACACGGATAAGGCGCCACGGAAATAACATTTTCCTGGCGGTTGGCACTCATGAAAAATGTTCGTGACGGTAGTTCGTTACGGCCACTCTCGCGAAATTTGGTGCTTCGCCAGATTTTCAGTGGAATTATCGTGGCGCGTGGCCGCCAGGAAACTTCGTCGGGAAAGTATTTCGTGAGAGTGATAAGCCGCCAGGAAAATGCAAATTTCATGGGAGTCAAAAGCCATCACGAAAATGTATATTTCGTGGGAGTCCGATGCCGTCATGAAAATGCAAGTTACACACACGAAAATAATTTTCCAGATCCAGTAGCACCGTCACGAAAATGAATGTGACTCACAGGAAAACATTTTCCTGACTACACAAAGCGCCATGAAATTATGTTGGAAACCCAAAATTAATAATTCGAAAATCAATATTAACCCACACAATCTCATGTAGAGGATTAATATCCATTAATAAGTCTTAACCATGTCATCAATACATGAGTATCGAAGTAGCTAGCAAAATATGTAGTCACAGCCACCTGATTGAGTGCACAACACTAATAGATTAGCATCCTATGATTACAACCACCAAAAGAGTAGCATTCAGTAGTTACAAAAGAATGACCACATCTCTTAACTATGAACCAAAAGAACTCAAAATGATCATGTGGCATTTCACATCACTCCATATCTTGATTGTCGCCATTGTCTTCACCATCCATATCTCTAGAGCCATCACCATGACACATGTCATTGCAGGCAATGCCATCACTATCCATGTCATTGCTGCGCTCATCGTTGTCACCATCACTAGCACAGCTAGTATTTTGCATATCTTGAGCATGAGAAACGGAGTGTGATGAACCAGCCACCTGGGACGAGTGTTTTTAGAAAAATGTGAATACCAACTTTAGCTGCTATTTATTGAAACACTATGTAAATATAGTTCAGCTACGTTCACAATCCTTACCCGATGCTGACGGGCGTCAAGATCTGCTAGGCGGTCCATCAGATCAGTAGGTGGTGCCTTGTCAAAATCAGCATAAAACCGCTGCAATTCAAATCTAAGAAAATCAGGATGCATGCAAAGATAACCAAATGCTACCACAAGGTAAGAAACAACAATTACCAGAATGAGCTCACGATTAACACCATTGGCCTCAATAAGAATCCCATTTGTCACCTTCAATTGCTCATTTTCTTCTAACACACTTTCGTAAGCAGCAGCGGCATCGGTGCTAGATGGCTGAACGTACTTGGACTTTGTAGCAACAATGACAGCTTGTTTATCTACAGCACCATTGCCTATCGGTGTACGACCATGACGTAGGCCACCTTCCATTGAGTACAACACTTTTGCATCAAATTCTTTTGAATTATTATCCGGCCCTACGCCTGCTTTGTAATCCTCCTGAAAAAAAGAGAGTGGACTGTAAAAATTGAAACAAATCAAACAACGAGATTGTCAAGCATCTAGAATATACCAAGCGTTTTTGTGCTTTCTGGCTGGGGATTGGAGCACTCGTTTCCAGTGGTATCCACGTTCCTCATTCCAGATTTCATGACAGCATAGGTGTTTAAGGTACCAGCCTTCTCCGAACCATATTTATGTTCCTAGAAGAGCATAAAATAGATAAAGAAATTACATTAGATGAATAAAGCAACTAATTTTCAGAGGTAACTAGAAAAAGACATGGATTTCATACTAGAAATTGTTGTGTCTCTGCCCATGGCCTCGAACCACCTCTGTTTTGAGCAACATCTTCCTCGGATTTCATCCTCGACTCTTGGGCTCTCCTCCTCTTTTCAAAGAATTCATCACTGGTCCAATATCGGGAGAGGTATTTCCATGCTTGAGCAGAAGTGCACCGATCAAGCTGACATTTCAAGTATTCTTCTTCCGTAAGTAATATGGTGCGTGCTCGTGTATCATCACACTTTTCATTCATATGATCAAAGTGCAGTTTAACAGCATCCAAACGAGCTTGGTGCATGAGATCGGATACTCTCTTGACTAGATAAGCTTCTAAATTACGCTGAGCTTCCCTCCTATAACGTGGGCTAACCGTGAATAAATTCTGATACAAAATCGTCATGTCGGATATGTCCACTGAACAAACAAGAACATAGGACATTTTAGTTAGTTTTCTCACCCGAATTCACGCTTTAGAAGCCTGGCATGTGACAGTCCACTTTCATGCTTTTCCCAAGTATAGTCATTCCATGAAAATGCTGCACGTTTATCAACCAATGTGCCTTTGTCATCATATACTTTGATAACACCTGGGTATAACCGTTTCAGAAGAACTCCAACTTGTGAGCCATATTTGTAGCCTCCTTTCGGGTGTAGTTCACATAAGAGAATTGCCTGTTGCAAAACAAAATATGATATGTGAGAGAAAATATATAGCTAGTGTACTTGCATGTAAAAATGATGTTATTAGAAGCACTGAAAAAATTATTACTTACGAAGAACCCATAGGCTTTAGCAGAACTTTCCCAGTACTTGGAGGCAATTTCAATTCTGTCCTACACCTTTTCTTTCTCCCTCTTTTTGGAGGATCCACACTGGCTGCTATAGTAGCAGCAACATCATTCGAGTCTTCCTCACCACTACTCATTTCAGAGGTGACACCAGCTTCAGTCCTATCTCTTTGATCAAAACCATTTGTACTTTTCCTTTTGGAGTTACCACAATCAACAGGAACTATTGGGGAGTCAACACGGTTAGCACTACCCCTTCGGGAGTTAGCACAATCAGCATTGCTCCTTCCTGAGCTCCCACTTGCAGTTGAACCCCGTGAAACTCCCACAAGCCTTATGTGCCGAAGACCATGCATCTCCTGCATGATAAAAAAAATGATCAGAAGTAAGATTAATGATCAGCCAACACAAGAAAGTATAAACAACACATTTAATAGAAGATAAATGTCAGGTGCAACAATTACTTGTAAACATTACAACAACAGTTGGAAACATCAAACCATACAAATAATTAAAGTGCTGGTACAAATGTTTTTAGAACACACTACATCAAACACATTTTTATCGAAATGAAAGACAAACTCAGAAATCATCCGGGTCATATTCAGAATGTTCTAGCTGATCATCTTCATTGTCTTCGTTGCCTTCATTATCTTCATCGCTATCCTCAAAATCCATATCTTCATCTACAGTTTCAGCATTGAGACTAGAAAGGAACTTCAAATCATTTGGGTCTGTTATCTCATCTGAAGTAACAGGAGTCACGGTCGGCCATTAATTTTGTCTCGCTTAAAAGGATGAGTTTGGTTACAGATTTCAGTTACACAAACAAAAAATTGGCAAATATCGACCAAGTACTTGTTGTTAACACTATCACATCACTTCATAACACACATTGAAAGAAACATAATTAAATTTTAGCTAGAAATAGAAAAGAAAACAGACATGATGTGTTGTGTTACCTAAAGCTTTGAAGGTGAGAAGAGCGGACCAGATTGATGATGTCGTCTCCTCCAAAACCGAGTGTGTCGTGTAGGGTTGGTGCAGCGGGTTCGGATGAGGGGCCGCGATGTCCTTCGAGGTTGATGCGAGAGAAGGGAAGACGTGAGGGAGACACAACGCAGGCGGTGCTAGCTCGACGCGATCGTGGATTTGGGGACGAGATGGTGGAGCTGGCATGCTCGGAGGCGGTAGATTTCGGAGCTGCCGGACCTATGGGCGGATTTGGGGGTGGAGATGTAGGATTCGGATCTGAGAAGTGGAGGCCATCTGCACTAGGATCCAGCCGTCAAGGATTGGAGGCCAGGAATGCTAGGGGCGACCTGGACAGAGGGCAGCAGCAGATTGGAGTGGAGGAGGCGTCCTGGATATTGGAGATGAGAACAAGCGCCGTGTGGAGAAGAAAGAGGAGGCGTTGGTTTCTTCTTTTTTTTTTTCCCTTTCAGATTTGTGAGGTAACGCACACAGGGCTGGTGGGGGAAAGGAAATGTTTCGCACACTCCCGCGCGCTCAGGGGTGGTTGGCGCCAAAATGAAATTTTTGGCGGTCTGGAGCTCGTTTTAGGCAGTTTGCGTAAGTTGGGCTCATAAAATATTTTTCGTGGAGGTTGAAGGCTGTCACAGTAAACATATTTTTCATGGAGGTTATGAATAACTCTCACGATATTTACAATTTTCGTGGAGGTGACCTCTGCCGCTCACAAAATTCAATATTCGTGGCGGTTTTCTCTCGCTCTCACGAAAAACACCATTTATCGTGGAGGTTCTTAGTGACCCTCACGAATATAAAAAACGCTCAGGAAAATTCCGTTTTGTGGTAGTGGCCCTTTGCCAA
>JAUNZO010003206.1:0-10655 GCA_031894775.1 Chloris gayana
CCATCGAGCTAGGGACGAGGTCGTGAGGCAACGCATCGCAGAATATGATTCCGATGCCGGGTGCGGAGACATGTTAGATGATTTTCATCACGCCCACTTTGATGAAGGACCTAGCCATGTTGGGGAGGAGCCGCCGCAGCCTATCGCAAAAGCCTATTACGACATGTTGTCTTCGGCACGTAAACCATTTCACGATCATACGGATGTTTCTCAACCGGATGCTCGTCTGACGACTAATGGCTTTAAAATCTCAGCTTGGCATCAGTCGAGACGGCTTTGATAATATGTTGACGGTTTTTTGTAGCCTGCTTCCGAGTGGTCACAATCTGCCGCGCAACATGTATGAGTCACAAAAGCTTCTTCGTGCACTTAAGATGCCGTACGAGCGGATACATGTCCTGTCCTAACGGATGCGTCTTATTCGTAAAAGATCACTCAGGAAAAATTATTGTCCTAAATGTAATTCCGCCAGGTTCATTGAGGTAGATTCTGGTGATGGTCATAAGAGGCAACTCAAAATCCCCGTGAAAATCCTACGGTACCTTCCATTCGTACCGATGATTCAACGCCTTTACATGACCGAGGAGACCGCAAAACAGTATGACATGGCACATACCGCTGAATTATAAAATTCCGCATGACTTTAACTTTTATCTGAAAATTTCCATTTTTCAGACCGGTTTTTTCTTTCATAAAAGCACGACGGCTTATTCTTATGACCGTTAAGTCATAATTAACGCAGATAACAGATCATTAACTTCTTTATGGCCGTTAGGTCATAATTGCACAGTTACGACATCTCTCGGGCCTCTTAAAAAGGCCCAATAACTTTCCAGCCCCGGGCCCATCCTAGGTGTCTATAAAAAAAAACGAAAAGTCGACCTAGGTCAACCCCGCTCCCGAAGCTCATACGCGCCCGCCATTTGCTTTCGTTCCGTTGCGCTCTCCTCCCTCATTAACCAATTCCAAGCTTTCCTTTTCCATCTCTCAAGATGGGCAAGAAGAAATCCACCACTGTTCCCTCATCTTCTTCCTCCGTTCCTCGTGATCAACTTCCGTTCGGGGTCCAAGATCTTGGTCCCGAGCAAGGTCACGTAATCCTCCTCGAACGAAGCAGCTAAAGATGGGTATCTTCCTCCTCAACCCATCTTAAACCGGAGTGTCCCTTCCCCAGCCCAAATTCCCCGGGGTATAGATCAATCTCAGCAACTTGTCTTCAAAGCCTTTTTCCTCCGCGGCCTTGACCTCCCATGCTCGTTATTTCTTTAGAGGTCTTCTTTTCTTCTATGGATGGGAATTAGTGAACCTTAACCCTAACTCCATCCTTCGGATCGCCTTTTTATTCATTTGTGTGAAGCTTTCCTTGGAGTTCTTCCCCACTTCAAGCTATTCCAATATTTGTTCCAAATCCGCCCGCTTCCATCATCGGACCGCCAGAGCTGCAGCTTGGTGGTGTGGGAATCCAAGGCTTGGAGCGCGGATGAATATATCTCCTTATCCTTGAATAATAGCATAGCTCACTCGGAAAAAAGGTTGGTTCTTCTGCGACAATCCTCGGCCATCTCTTCCTGCCTTCAATGCGAAGGTGGCCAAGAATTTCCCTACCGCAGAAACCAGAAAAAACTCAAGAAGGACGATGAAGTTCTTGCACTCCCCGCATGCATCGGATACCCGAAGAATGTCAAAGGTGTAACCGCCGAGACAGTCCTCCGGAGCTTCATAGTGCGGGGCGTCCAACCACTCAAGAAGCAAGAGCACCCCGCTTGGCTCTTCAATCAAGACACCGCCATGCCCTTGGATGGAACTCTCCTACCCGACAAGGAGCGGTTGGAAGTTCGTATCAAGCAAATGCTGCAGCCAAATCTAGACCTATCTCGGATGCACAAGAGTGGGATTGGCTTTCAGCTCATGCAACCCTCGCGATGCTGTAAGTACCTTTTCCTATTTCTTTAAATTTTTATTGCTTATTGCCATCATTTACTTATAAAGACTCAATCTTTATAATTGCAGAAAATGGACAACTACAGAAGTCATCCTCCTCTTCCCCCGATGACACTTGGGGAGAGGACTACGCCAATAATACCGCTCCGCTAGCTGTTCAAGCCGGTCCGACTAAAAACCATCGGACCGGTCTTTCCCTCTTCCTCCCAGCCTTAGCCCCCAAAATCACAAAGTCCTGGGACCGTGGTTCAAGCTCCTAGTACAAGAAAACGTACTACTTCCTTGACCATCGGCAGACCTGCTACTCCTCCCGCTGCTCCTCCCGCTGCTCCCGGCGATACTCGCTCGGAGGCACAGAGACTCGAAGACCGTCGGCGAGAAGAAGCGCCGTTGAAAGGGATCGCCGGGCGGCCTTGGCCATCCTCGAAGCTTCATTGGGGAAAACTCAAGACACTTCTGTCTCGGTTGACCCTTTGTCGAAGGTCCCCAAAAGGTCCCGGTATGGTCACCGGACCGGTCCTATTGATGCTCGGAGATTCAGCTCCAACTCCGCAAGCCAATCCAGCGGAGAAAAGAGCTGCAGATAGCAGTGGTGGAGTCACCCAAGGCCCACCCAAGAAAGTCAAAACATCCACCGGCTTCAAGAAAGCTTCCACGTAAGTTTTCTCGGATTATCACTTCTTTTCTCGAATTATTCCATCTCGTCAAAACTTCTTAGGTACCGAAGCTCTTCACTCTAATCTTATTAATATTGCTTTTTCTTACAGGATTCCTTCTAACTTCCAAGCTAGCATAGCTAGCTTTCTAAGAAACAAATCTTCCTCAAAAGCTCCTCCCAACGATGTTTCCGCTTCTTTCCCCGACGTGCCACGGCACCGGTTCCACTCCCGGCGCCTCCACTACTCGCTCCTACCACTTTAAGCATAGAAGCCTCCAATGTTGAAAGCTCTTCTTCCGACAACCCTCCTCCTCAAGCCACCTTATTTCAAATCCCTCCGTAACTCTCACCGGGACCAGTCTAGACGGAAGAAATCCCTCGTCGGGCCAGGACAACTCGCAAATCCCCTGGAGAACCCAAACCGGCCAAAATGGTGGTCGGGGAGGTAGAGGTGGACAGTTCCAGCGGAGCTAGGACTTTTACCGCAACGGCTCAATGGGACGCCCTCCAAGAAGAAGAGGCCTTAAAGAATTTCTCGGAATCGGCCAAGTATATCCCTATCTTTTAACTATTTCCCTCAAGCAATTTCCTTTTGATCATCGATTTCTCACTCCCCCCCTCCCCCTTTTTTTTCTTTCAGGTTCTTCCGAAAAGCTCCGAAGCCAAGACCGCTATTATCACTCGTTTGCAGGAAGAACTCTATACCAATCAAGAACGATTGGGCGAGCTGAAAACTCGGACCGCCGACCTAAAGGCTAAGGAGGATGATCTTCGTAAGAGAGATGCCAACTTGCGGAACACCCATCGAATGATGGAGGAGCGCCGGCAAGAGATCATAAAGCTTCGTCAAGTTAATCGTAGTAATATTCTCAATTTTTCCCTTTATATTTCATATATATTTTTTAACCGGCTCCCTTATCGACCAATCTTACTTTTGACTTCAGCACTTGAGAACCTTGTCGCCGCTCACAAAAAGGCTGAAGAAATTCTTGCTGAAAAAGCAGCGACTCAAGAACAAGCGCTTGAAGAAGGTTCTCGTGTCGAAGAACAACAAGCGGTCCGGATTGGAGAACTCGAAGGTGAACTCACCGCTAAAGATAGCATTTTGGCCCAAACCCTTCGCTCCAACAAGATCCTAGAGATCGAGAATGCCAGCTTGAAGGCTGAACTTGCTCGAAGCCTTGGAAGCGGCGAAATCAGCTCAAGCGGACAAAGAGATTGCCCCGAAGACCGCTCAAGAATCCGCCCGACTTACTCTCCGGGCAAAAGATTGTGAGATTCAACGCTTGCAGAAAATTGAAGCCAAGCCGACGGCTTCAAATACTAAAATCAAGGGCAGGTTCGGAGCCGCTGAAATCCGGCATAGGCGTAAGTACCAGTCTTTCTTGTTCATCTTTATGTCATCTTTTGAAAATACCGGTCATTTCTCTTAAACATTTGCTCGTTTTTTCAGAACTTACTGCAGGTACCATTCGTACTCGGAATATCTCAATGGCGGTCAAACTATTGAACCCAATGAGATAGACCTTGAATCCGCCATCCGGGCAATCCCGAGAAGGATCGGAGAGCATTCAAGGTTGGTCGCTGCTCAGGAGGGGGACATATCGCTGCCATAATCCAATCTTGGACTCCGGTCGAAGATCTGCGACATCAATTTCATCCGGGATGGTGCCCACCCCGACACCACCGAAGACCGGTTCAATGAGCTGAGGAACTCACTCATTGGTACCGTTTCTGAATTGGTGGAAGATGTTCCAGCTTGATCCGTCGGGCATCCCTCTCGAATGTAGCACCAGCAGCTTTCGCCCTAGATCAAGATGCTCAGGATGCTGCAACTGCCGCCGTACAGTACGATAGAAGATGCCTTCGAAGATCTTGACAGAGATTTAATTGTAACCTCTTCTAATTCTGAAGAAACACTCGGATGATAGGCTCGAAGGAAATCCCAAGACTCGGTGACACCGGTACTTCAAGCGGTGCTGCTTAGAAATCTTTGTAATAGGGCCATTTTATAATCGAACATCTTGACCATTACATTGCTTGCTTATAAATTCCAGTCACTTTTTCTTCTTATATGAATACTGGTTTCACCATTATGTTTACTAACTTATTTACTCAAGATATGATGGTTATTTCAACTTGATAATTATGATCCAATTTTGGCTCTCAATCAGCATAAATCACAATTCATAATTATAGCTTACTTTAACAAAATCATATAGCGTGAGCAAAAAAGTTGGTTTGTAAGATTTTCCAAACTGTCCTTAATACAACAGTTTACCAATCGGTATTCATAAAAAAAATGCTATAATTTGAGTAGACTCGCTCTTATCATAGCAATCCATCAACTAAATGACTGGTCTTATTATTCAGGAATAGCAACATATCACAGATCGCTCTTATCATAGCAGAATAACAAAATATCACGGACTATTCTTTATCATAGCAGCCCCTGGCTCAATAATTTAATTCACAATTAAAGTATGGAGACACAAAAAACAAACACATCATTATTAGATAAAATTACTTTATTATAATAAGAAAAACTTTACAATAAATACTCTTCAAGTATAAAAACGACGAAGTTGATCAATATTCCAAGAATTTGGAATTTCTTCCTCCTCCAAGGTCATAAGCCTATAAGCCCCCGGTCCGGATACCGATTTAACCAAAAACGGTCCTTCCCAGCACCGGTGACAACTTATGCCTGTTCTTGTTAGACTGAATCTTCCGTAAAACCAAATCTCCTATTTGGAATTCCCGCGTACGAACATTACGATCATGATAGCGACGCAATCCTTGTTGATATTTGGCGGCTTGAATCAGAGCTTGATCTCTCAATTCTTCCGCAGCAATCAGTTCAACCTGACGTTGATCATCATATTTTTCTTCATCATAATACCGAACCCGAGCTGACACCATATTCACTTCAGTAGGTAACATGGCTTCAGATCCATATACCAAAGAAAAAGGAGATTGTCCCGTAGCTCTGCTAACATTAGTGCGCAAACCCCGAGCACCCGGGCAATTCCTTAACCCATTTTCCCGCATAAGGCTTCAATCGATCAAAAATTCTCGGTTTAAGACCGGTCAAAATCATTCCATTAGCTCGTTCCACTTGTCCATTGCTCGCGGGTGTGCCACCGACGCATATTGCACCTTGATCCCTAAGCTCTCAAGCATAATCTTTGAAAAACTCCGAAGTGAATTGAGGCCCATTATCAGTAATAATACTGTATGGAACCCCAAAACGTACAAAAATGTTCTGCAAAAACTTGATTGCGCGGGCCGTAGTCGTACTAGTAACTCGCTTCAGCCTCGATCCACTTGGAAAACTTGTCTACCGCCACAAAAATATGCGTGAATCCTCCCGGTGCCCGCTTAAAAGGTCCCACTATATCCAGCCCTCAAGTAGAGAAAGGCCAAGTCATTGGAATTAATTGCAACTCCCGAGCCGGAGTATGAGGTTGTCTTGCAAAAAACCGGCATCCTTGACAATTCTTAACCACTCTATGCGCATCATCCGTCGTCGTAGGCCAATAAAACCCCCGTCCGAATATCTTCCCAACCAATGTCTTCGAAGAGGCATGGTTTCCACAAATCCCCTTGTGTATGTCTTCAAGCAATTGAATACCATCGGAAACCGACACACACTTCATCAAGATATTAGCTCCACGCTTATATAATTCTCCTTCGAGAATTAGATAACTGCGGGCTCGAACTTCCAATCTTTGCTTCTCCACCTTATCCTCTCGGTGTTTTGCCAGATTGCAAATAGTCAAGATACGGAGTACGCCAATCGGAATCAATAATCATAACATCCAATGGCTGAATATCACCAGTATTGAATCCGCCTACTCGTCTTTCCTCGGCAAACCCGTACTACCGCATCGGTCCTTCAAGACCGCTTTTTCCTCCCGACTTTCTCGAGACCGCCTTATCTTCGATTTCTGTAATAGTAACCTTGGGCTCCATCTTTATAGATGGTTTATCCAACACCCGAAGAAAAACGCCAGGAGGAACCGCCTCGTCGCGAAGATCCCAGCCTAGCCAACTCATCCGCAGCAGAATTATTTCCGCGCAGTATATGAGAAAAGCGCAAACCATCAAATTTATCTTCAAGTTTCCGAACCTCTTGACGATAAGTGATCATATGATCATCATGAGCATCCCACACCTTGTTAACTTGGCTTATCACTAACATCGAATCACCATAGATATCCAATCGTCGGACGCCTAACGAAACGGCTACTTCGAGCCCATGAAGCAAAGCTTCATACTCCGCCGTATTGTTTGAAGCTCGAAAAGTGCATTTGCAACCCATATCTCGAGCGGTTCCTTTTGTGGGGTGAGAAGTACCACGCCAGCCCCCGCGCCCGAAAGCTGCAGTGGACCCATCAAAGAACATCTCCCAATACTCCAATGCTTGAATCTCCCGCGGCACTTGTGTTTCCAGCCACTCGTTATGAAATCAGCTAATGCTTGTCCCTTAATAGCCGTCCGCGAAGAGAACGTAATTTCATACTGGCCAAGTTCTATAGCCCACTTAGCAACTTGACCAATCGCTTCTCGATTGCGAACAATATCTCCAATGGCAAACCCAGTCTTAACCTCAATGGGATGCGCTTGGAAATAATGCTTCAACTTCCGAGAAGTTATCACTACAGCATATATTAACTTCTGCAATTGAAGATATCGTATCTTAGATTCAGTAAGAACTTCACTTACAAAATAGACCGGATGTTGCACCAATTGCAGGTGTCCTTCTTCCTTCCGATCAACCGCTAGAACCGTGCTCACCACGTGGGTTGTTGCGGAGATATATAACTGGATAATCTCGTCAGGCTCCGGCGGGACCAACACCGGAGGGTTACTGAGATACTCTTTAAGTTGATCAAGCGCTGCTTGTGCTTTACTAGTCCACTCAAACTTATCTTGTTTTTTGAGTAAGTTGAAGAACGGAAGTCCTCGTACTCCCAGTCTTGAAATGAAACGGCTAAGAGCCGCCATACCGCCCGTCAACTTCTGAACATCCTTCAAACAACTCGGGGGTTGCATGTTAATAATTGTCTGAATTTTTTCTGGATTGGCTGCAATACCTCTCCATGATACCAAATATCCCAGTAATTTCCTAGAGCGAACTCCAAATACACACTTTCCAGGGTTTAACTTCATGGAAAAGTTCCGCAGATTATCGAAGGTCTCTCGCCAGGTCGAGAGGAGATCTTCAGTTTTCCGAGACTTGACCACTATATCATCAACATAAGCTTCTGCATTCCTTCCCAATTGCGAATCCAAACAACGTTGTATGCCGCGCCGATACGTAGCTCCAGCATTTTTCAATCCAAATGGCATAGTTGTGTAGCAAGTATGCTCCAAAGGGGGTAATAATCGCGGTCTTTATCTCGATCCTCAACCCTCAGCGGTATTTGATGATATCCTGAATAAGCATCAAGGAAACTAAGACGCTCGCAGCCAGCAGTCGAATCAACAACTTGGTCGATTCGAGGCAGCGCGAAAGGGTCTTTGGGGCAAGCTTTGTTGAGATCAGTATAATCAACGCACATTCTTAATTCTTTAGTATTCTTTTTGGTACAAGCACTCGGATTGGCAAGCCAATCTGGATGATACACCTCCCTAATGAATTTAGCTGCTAACAACCTAGTTATCTCTTTCTTGATAGCTTCCTTACGGTCTTGAGCAAACCTCCGGAGCTTCTGTTTCACCGGCTTCGCATCGGGACGCACCAATAGTGCGTGCTCAATCTTCTCCCTAGGAACACCCGGCATGTCGAAGGCTGCCATGCGAAGATATCCCTATTTTCCTGGAAGAAAAGAATGAGCGCGCTTTCCTATTTATCCCCCAAGTCAGCCCCTATATGGGTGACCTTGGAGGGGTCCGACTCATCAAGCCGGACAGTCTTGGAAACCACCGCATCAGCCTTCAATTTCTCCTTTGCAACCTTTTTGACCGGAACTTCATCCTCTATCCTTGCCTGAACTTCCAAAACTTCAGCGGCTTCCCGATTTCTCGACGTTCAACTTTTGAATTGGCCCGAGATGCCAACTCTGTGCTATGCACCTCACAAGCATAAGTGGTCTTGATATCACCCCGGAATGACAGGACCCCATTTGGCCCAGGCATCTTCAACATCAAGTATTGATAATTTGGGATGGCCATAAATTTTGCCGGAGCCGGTCTTCCGAGGATAACATGATACGCCGAGTCTATGTCAGCCACCCGAAAGATGATATTCTCCCTTCTATAGTTTTCCTTCGTCCCAAAAGTCACCGGCAGAGAGATCTGCCCCAAGGGATAACTATTCCGCCCGTGTATTATACCATGGAACGGAGAAACACTGCACTTTAAATCAGCCACAATCAGGCCAAGCTCGGGCAGAGTCTTAGCAAACAAGATATCCAAGCAACTTCCCCCATCAATCAAAATTCTCTTCGATCGCACCTTCCGAACAATGGGGGCAAGGATGAGTGGATATTTTCCAGCTTTTGGTAGTACCTCCGGATGATCTGCCCCGCTAAATGTAATGGGGACCTCGAACCACCGAAGATATTCAGGAGTTGCGGGAGCAACAGCATTAACCTCCCGGAACGCCAATTTTTGCTTCCGCTTTGACTCATATGAGTCCGGGCCTCCATAGATCATGTTCACCTCTCGGGCTGGTTCTTGAAAGCCTTCGTCATCCTCATTGTCTTCACGATCCTTATCCTTGCCCTTGTCCTCCTTCTCGATTCCCGTAGGCGGATCGGGGTGCGACCTTTAAGGCAAATTGAGCAAATGGCCTTAACAGAAGCACTCCTTAGCTTTATGATTTCCATTATGAATCATACAAGGGCCATCCGTAAGTGTTTCAAATGACAATCGTTCTCTTGGACCTCTCTTAGGAGGTGCCGGCCAATCTCCTCCATGAGACAGGTCGACAGCCTGCAACAAGGTGATCAGCCTTGCGCTTCTTGTCGTTCCCGGATCCAGCACCGGTTGCCTTGGTCATGCTTCGGTTCCTTCCCTTTGTTCCCGCGCAAATTGACTACATTCGATTCTCCAGCAGCGTAATCATCTCGCTATCTTGAAGCACTCGACGCCGTCATGGTGAGGTTTCGATTTCGTCTCCCAATCTTGTGAACCAATGCTTCACTTCGGACGCCGGCTTGAAATGCAGCAATCACTTGCTGATCAGGAAAATTGGGAATTAAGGCCTTCTTATTGCAGAATCACCCGATGAAATCAGTGAGGGTCTCGTCGGGCTTCGCTTCAGCCTATTGAGGTCGAAGTAATTCCCTGTCTTCTCACAAGTCGCCCGGAAGTTTTCAACGAACTTTTTGGTGAGGTCTCCCCACGAAGAGATGGATCTCTCGGGCAGGGATTGCAACCATAAGCGTCCAGCCTGCTCCATACACATCGGTAGATAATTAGCTAGCACGAACGTGTCTCCTCCTCGCTGACCGAATAGCCGTGGTGTACATACGGAGCCATTCGGCCGGAGGTGCTTTGCCATCATACTTGTCAATGGCCCCAGGCTTAAATCCCCCGGGGTATTTGCAGATGCGTAAATCTCGCGTAAAAGCGGGAATTACGGAATATTCATCATCTTCCGGACCGGTCCGGACCGGTGACGGAGATCGACGGCTAGGGCGATGCCGATAATTACGATCCCTGTCATCGTCGGAATAGTCGTAATAACGGTCATCCTGGTATCTATCTCCCGAGCCGCCCTGTCCATCATTATTCACCGGCTCCGCGTGCCGCGAAGGATGCGGAGGTGGAGGTGGAGGCGCCGCTTGACGATCATTGTTCGCTGGTTTTTCATGTTGCGATGGAGGGGAGGCGGAGGTGCAGCTTGATGATCATTGTTTGTGCACCGGGGTTCAACGTCTCTGTCCCGGTTGTCTCGCCCTCTTCGGTCCCTAGTGTCACGGCGATCATCCCTTCGGGTCGTTCATCCCGATGAGCATGACTACTACCGTGCCCTCGATGATCGTTGCGCGGATAATTTGTATTAGCGGGTGGCGCCGGGCAGCCCGGCCCGTGACGCGAGAAC
>JAUNZO010003207.1:0-77779 GCA_031894775.1 Chloris gayana
TGTGTAACACCCTATTTTTTCGAAACCTAAAATCTCCAAGAGTAATCGCCATTTCATATGAAACAATCGTCATTTCATGTGATCAACTTGGCTAGAAATAAAACTTTTCTAAATAAAATATTAAATCATGCATTCATCTCATGGCATGTAGGCATATAGGTCGAGTAGAATTTACCATGTTTCGATTGGTATGTTTTACATGCGTTTTGGTATAGATTTGCTTTTGGTTTACGCATGAAATATAGATACGAAATAAGAAAATAAAAATAGAAAACCAAACACTAGTCAACCGACCTTCTTTTTTTCTTCTTTTCTTTTCCCTGCGCAGCTCGTCTTTGTTTCCCTTATTTCTTTTTTTTTCTTTTCTCTTTTCCCAGCCCAATTCGTCTTTGTTTCCCTCACGATGTTTTGACCCAGCCAAGCCACGGCCCAGCCAAGTCACGGCCCAACCGGCACCTCCGTCTTCCTCCTCTCGGAAACCGACGGACGCAACCGATGCACGACCGCCGCCGCCTTCTCTTCGTACCTCCCGACCTTCCCCCTCCTCGCCGTTACCAGGAATCGAATCGTCGCGCTCTCCTGCACTTTTCCCTCTCCGCAATTCTTCTCTCCCCGGCTTAGAAACGGCCGCACCTTTGGATTTTGGCCATTATGGCCGGCGTTTCGCATCGGCCGGTGATGCCACTTGACCATCCCTTTTCCTCGCCCTTCTACGCTATAAAACGTCACACAGGATCCGTATATTATTTTTTCCCAACTCCGCTCGAGCAATCATTCTCCTTTTCACCATAACCATTGACGCCGGTGAGTCAAGCTCCGCGGTCATCGCAGCTTTTTCTCTTCTCTTGCTTTTCCTTCTCTCTAATTGCTCTCATCGGGTGCGCAGGGTCATCGGGTTACTCAGGAGTCCATCCTCCGTGTTGCACAACGCCACCGGTCACTACTCCGACGAACGACGCCAATTGTTTCTGCCCTCTCCGCCGTGCGACACCTTCGAGCCACCCTCACGCCCTGGAACGGTGAGTGAGCACAGCAGCACCTCCGCTTCCTCCTAGAACCGCCACGGCGAGGTTCTGTGCACGGGAGACGATACGCGCGTAGCTCCTGCGAGTCCCGCGGCAGCGCCGCCGCACTGAGCCGCCCGGTCCATGGTGGACAACCACCGTGGCGTGGTTCCCGTGCCGTGGACGCAGATCTATCCATTATTAACTTTTTAATTTAAACCCTTGAGCTTTCTTAAAAAAAAAAAAAACCGCAGACCCTCTGTTGTACACTTTTACATTTTAATCTTTTTCTTCTTTTTTTTTAAAAAAATCCGAAGTCCTTTTTAAGCTAAAATTATTTCCGCAGAAACCCATGTACCCTAGTTTAATTATAGATTAGACCCTGTAACTTCAAAATGTCATATCTTTTGAACCGTTGCTCCGTTTTTCGCGTTCTTTATATCAAAACGATCGTAGGAACATAATCTATGCATTCATACAATGATCATATTTATTTTGTACTGCTGCATTCTCTGTTTTGATGTTGTCCTATTTTTTTTATCGGTACGCGCATATAGGAGATCAAAGTCAAGAACAGTTGTACGAGGACTTCCAGAACCAAGACTTTGAAGCGTTTGACCAACCATCTGCGCAGGAAGAAGGCAAGTGTCCTTGCTTAATTGATCCTTTTTGCAGACTGGATTTTATACCTATGACCTATTTGCATGTGAATTTGACGGGAAAACCCAATTTAGGATTACCTTAGAATTGTTGGCCCTTCCTTGTGAAAATGGGTAGACTAGGAATCGGTTCATTTCTCGTTAACGGTTAGTATGGCTTAGCGTGATCTTAATTTAATCTTGACTAATGAACTACTTTAACATGAGGTTTGGGAATGTTAATTGATAGCAACATGGAACTTAGGGATCTAAGCAAGTGGTATGTGTTGGAGGGTGCCGAGTGCACGGGGTGGTTTGTGGTGTGCTTGCTGTAGATCTAAGGACCGGTTCTTGGAGCGATCACCCAGGATTTACCGTACCAACACAAGACTTTATGGGAGAGCTTGGCCTAGTAGTTAGGTAAATCTCCCGGTACCGTATGAAGCCGTCTTGGGGGCGCGGGGACGGACAGGTACGAGAGGGTAGTCTTATGACCCGCAAGGCACAAGAGGGGGCTTATAGGTGGACAGGTTACTTAAAGGTAGTCCCCTATCGGTGAAACCTCGGTGGGTACATACGTATCGGGAGGCCCTAGTGAAAAGCTTCGTGGTGATCTCCTGGCAGCACATCAAAGGAATTGTGCAAGTGGCTAGCTACCACGGCAAGATGGAGACTTTAGTCCACCTGGCAACAGGGGATGGAATCACCGACTTGTGGTACGGTGGTACAACCTCTGCAGAGTGTAAACTGTCATGACAGCCGTGCTCACGGTCACGAGCGGCCTGGACTCCTCACTCGATTAGGGGGCATGGCACGACTAGGTTGGATGGAAAGGTCGAAACAGTTGATCGAGGTTTGTATGGTTTGGGTTGGTTGGGTTGCTTCACACATAGTAAAATAGGATGCTTAAGCCATTTGCGAAACAAAACTAGCTTTATGCAAATAAACCCTTTAATACCTTATCCTTGACCTTGTAGCCAGTCATCCGTTTCCCCACTTGTTGAGTACGACACGCGTACTCACACTTGCTTTACTTCCTGTACAAACTACTACACCACAGGACGGGAATGGGGTCAATATGAGGATGACGGGTCGGAATACTAGGCGGCGATCCCCGGTTGATGCCTGTGAAGATGGAACTACTACGCTTGTTTGACGATGCTGCTGCTTGATAAAGTGGTGTAATTTTCTTTTAGACCTACGGGTCCTTTTGTAATAAATACTATGATACAATTCGGATATGGTTAATTACTCTGTTTACTTTAATTTGTCGCGTATGTGTGATTTAACCGATCCTGGCACACATGCGGTTACTCCTATTTGTTCACTGCAAATTGGGGTATGACAAATGGTATCGAGCCATATAGACTGTAGGACGCAAGCCTAGTTAGAATGGACGACCGTAGGAATATATTTTAAACTATAAAAACTAATTTTGAAAATTTCCTTGTATACATGCTAATTTATTTATTTATTTATCTTGTCTTATCCTCAGTTCATTTATCACTTGTCAAATAGCTTAACCCTTACCTTGGACTTGTTGTTTCATTATTTAAACCCTTGTATCTTCCTCTTTCTTTTAGATGGCGAGAACCGGGCGCACCGCACGCAAGAGCACTCGCTGGACGCTACGTTGGACTTCGCCTTGCACCTCGGAATGTGGAAGACGTGCCGAACGAGCCAGTACCACAAGAACCTCCTCAAGAGGATCCGGAACAAACAATAGAAGGGGAAGAAGAGGAACCCGAAGAACTGGAAGCTCCTGAAGAGGAAGAAGAACCCGAGGAACAACCGGCTCCGGAAGAACAGTCGGCTGCTCGAAGATGATGAAGGAGGAAATGATCTAGAAGAACAAGAGGAGGACAACATCCGCCCATCGCGTCGGACGGAGAAGCTTCGCTCAAATGGAGAAGAACCCGGATACATGGGACGTATGCTCGGGGATCTTCTTCTAAGACTTAATATCACCAGCAGGCCTCTCTATGTGAGTAAGAAGGTGATCCGCTACCGCAGGGAAGAGTGGATGACCAAGCTCACTATCTACGATGGTGAGAAGGTTGAGAGCGAACACCATAGTCCTATCCACCGGACGACTCGTAGAGAGGCAGAATCCGATGCTGCTTGGAGAGCGAGTAACGAGCATATGTCACCGGAGGCATACTGATCCGGCGGGCACCAACTTCACCTATGTACCTAGGAGGATGCCCCAACAGAATGCCTACACCATTGCTCCTATTGGTTCGGAGGTGACCCTCAATGAGTTGAGCCGATCGAAGGCCACTACATTGGAGGTAAGCGATAAGTCGACCACTCTCATGCATGAGAACCAACAGCTGAGGAAGAGGACACTTGAGAGTGAAGCTTTTCCGAGGGCCCATATGCGGGCAAGGGTAGAGGAACCCAATGACCTCTCCTCGACTTACTGGTCCAATGTCAAGACCGAGACCTGCAACTCCCCTCGACTTGAGGACACCACCGACTCCGCCAACGACAACTCCACCGCTGACGATGTCGCCTCCCATGCTTAGGAGCTACCCACGCCATGAATAAATACGCTTAGACCGTTTTTTTTAGATTGATGTAATGGACTCTGTGGTATGGTGTGCTGATGTGAGTTGTGGGATGCTTTGGCAACTTGTCCACAGACCTCATCTTTTAATTATTATGCATTAAATAAAATACTTTGCTATCATATCTTGATGCATATAGTTGGGGTTCAAAATTAGTCATTATTTTTCTTTCTTTCTATTTCTATCCCTATTCCACCAACAGATGTCAAACAGAAGGAATTCAAGCAGGAATGAGCAGAACAACAATGATAATAACAACAACAACAACATAACTATCGAGCAGCTGATGAACATGCAAGCCCAATTCATGCAAACTCGGTGCAAGCTCTTGGCAATGCGCAGAATCATAACGACGCTCCACCACCTCCACCACCACCTCCTCCTCGGAATAGATTGGGAGACTTTCAAAGGACCCGCCCAGTTCCTTTCTCTCAAGCCAAGGATCCTATGGATGCGGAAGATTGGCTCAAAGGTGTGGAGAAGAAGCTCATCATAGCACAATGCAATGACCGTGAAAAGGTTCTTTTCGCGGCTCATCTACTCTCCTGGAGCAGCTGCAGATCGGTGGGAAGCATATTGCAATGCACATGCAAATGCTCGAAGGAATCACTTGGGAGGAATTTAAGGCTGCCTTCCGTACTCACTATGTACCCCCGGGGTAATGTTGCTGAAATGGCAGGAATTTCGTGATCTAAAGCAAGGCAACATGACTCGTTAGTGAATATCTTAATCAATTCACGCAGTTGTCAAGGTATGCCCCGAAGATGTGGGTTCCGATGCTAAAAAGCAATTCATGTTCATGAGAGGACTTCATAATGATCTCCAGCTACAGCTTGCTGAATTGTGACTATGAAAACTTCCAAAAGTTAGTGGACAAGGCTATTGTGATTGAAAACAAGAAAAATGAAATAGAAAGGGAAGGCAAGAGAAAGATGGCATTTTCAGGACAACCATCCGGTAGCAACACTCGCCCCCGCTTCAACCCGCCTAACAACTATTATCGTCCACCCAACACCTTCAGGCCTCCCATGCAAGCTCCACGACCAAATTATCAAATGCAACGACCCAATTTCCGGGCTCCACGCCCAAACTTTCATCGGGCTCCACGCCCACAAGCACCTCGCCCAAATTACATTGCTAACCCGTCTAATCGGGCACGTGGTAACACAAATGGCAATGCTCAAGGAAAAGGCTGTTATCACCGTGGCGGTGAGACGCACTTTGTGAGCCGGTGTCCTCTAAAGTATCCAAACAAGAATAACAACTCGCAGAGACAAGCTCCAATGCAAAACCAAGGGTATAATGCTGGTACAAATGGCAATCGTGGGCAGCAAAATTATATCCGTGGCAAGGTCAATCACGTCACTCGCTGAGGATGCACAAGCAAGACCAGGACGTTGTCATTGGTATGTTCCTGGCAAACTCAAACCCTGCCACTATTCTATTTGATTCTGGAGCATCGCATTCATTTGTATCATCAAAATATGTTGCAAACTTCGATTTACCAATAACCACTATGAAGTATACTATGCTAATAAGCTCTCCTGGAGGAGAAATGAGAAGTTACCATGTATGCCCAAAAGTCAATCTTACAATAAGGGGGTAGACTTCACGTCCAACCTCATAGTACTAGACTCCAAAGGGATAGACATAATCCTCGGAATGGATCGGTTAAAGAAGTATGATGGAATCATCCTGTGTGCAAAGAGGACAGTACAATTAACCAATAGTGAAGGAGTCAAGATTGAGTATATGGCCGCAAAACCACTAACCAAGGAAGTACTTTTGAATCAAGCTAAGGGAACTCCCATCGAGGAAATACGTGTGGTGTGCCGGTATCCCGATGTATTTCCGGATGATCTTCCGGGTATGCCACCTGACCGTGAAATCGAGTTCATCATTGAATTGGTACCGGGAACAGCCCCTATAGCCAAAAGGCCATATAGAATGCCGGTCAATGAGTTAGTAGAACTCAAGAAGCAAATAGAAGAATTACTAGAAAAGGGTTTCATACGCCCGAGCTCATCACCATGGGGAGCACCAAGTACTTTTTGTAGAGAAGAAGGATAAAACTCAAAGAATGTGTGTAGACTATCGTTCTTTGAACGAAGTCACTATCAAAAACAAGTATCCTTTGCCTAGGATTGAGGACTTGTTTGATCAAATGAAAGGAGCTTGTATATTCTCCAAGATTGATCTAAGATCCGGTTATCATCAATTGAAGATAAGACCATCGGACATACCTAAAACAGCATTCAGGACAAGATATGGGTTATATGAGTTTACGAGTGATGTCTTTTGGATTGACCAATGCACTCGCGTACTTTATGTACCTCATGAATAAGGTGTTTATGGAATATTTGGATAAGTTCGTTGTGGTTTTCATAGATGATATCTTGGTTTTTTCTAAAAATGAAGAGGAGCATGAAGAACACCTCGGACTAGTCCTGGAAAAGCTACGGGAACATAAACTTTATGCTAAATACAAGTAAATGTGAGTTCTGGCTGAAGGAGATAGCTTTCCTTGGACATGTCATTTCAGCTGGAGGAGTATCTCGTTGACCCAAGCAAAGTCCGTGATGTATTGAACTGGAAGCCACCAGTCAATGTGTCCGAAATAAGGAGTTTTCTTGGTTTAGCCGGATATTATCGACGATTCATAAAAGACTTCTCCAAGATAGCCAAACCCATGACAGAACTGTTAGCAAAAGACAAGAAGTTTGATTGGTCTTCAACATGTCAAGCCGGTTTCGAAGAATTGAAAAGACGTCTAACATCGGCACCTGTATTGGTTCTACCCGATATCACGGAGAGCTTTGACGTATATTGTGACGCTTCCAAACTAGGACTTGGATGCGTGCTCATGCAAGGAGGACAAGTAGTTGCCTATGCATCTAGACAACTACGCGCTCATGAGAAGAAGTATCCAACTCATGATCTAGAGTTAGCCGCAGTGGTGCATGCTCCGAAAACTTGGAGACACTATCTTCTTGGGCATAGATGTGAGGTTTACACCGATCATAAAAGCCTCAAGTACATATTCACACAAATCGATCTCAATATGAGACAACGAAGATGGTTGGAGTTAATCAAGGATTATGACATTGGAATCAATTACCATCCAGGCAAGGCCAATGTCGTCGCCGATGCTCTTAGTCGGAAGTCTTATTGCAATCAGATTATGTTGGGGGCATATCCACCTCAATTAAGTGAACCATGTGAACTTGGATTTCTCGAATGAGACTACTGTCATAGAAGTAGAACCTACACTAATAAAGGAGATTAGTGAAGCACAAAAGGAAGATGAGAAGATAAAGGAAATTCGTCAGCTTATAAAGGATGGAAAGACGACTGAATTCTCGAGAGGATGAACAAGGAACTATTTGGTTTGGGAAGAGGATATGCGTACCAAATAAGAAGCCTATTCGGGATATGATTTTGAAGGAAGCACATGATTCTGCTTACTCTATCCATCCCGGAGGTACCAAAATGTATCACGATCCGAAAGCACAATATTGGTGGTATGGAATGAAGCGTGATGTTGCTCGAGTACGTTGCAACCTGTGATACTTGTCAGCGAGTAAAAGCGAACATCAACGGCCAGCAGGATTGCTACAACCATTGAAGATTCCCGAGTGGAAATGGGAAGAAATTGGTATGGATTTCATAGTTGGACTACCACGTACACAATCGAGGCTATGACTCGATATGGGTTATAGTAGATCGCTTGACGAAGGTAGCTCACTTTATCCCAGCCAAGACCACCTATACAGGAGCTCGGTTAGCAGAACGATATATATCAAGAATTGTATGCCTACACGGAGTACCAAAGAAGATAGTATCCGATAGAGGTTCTCGGTTCACCTCTCGATTTTGGGAAAAACTACATGAAGCAATGGGTACCAAGTTAAACTTCGGTTCTGCGTACCATCCTCGGACAGATGGCCAAACAGAAAGAACTAACCGGATACTCGAAGATATGCTGAGAGCATGTGCATTGGAACATGGAAGAAGTTGGGATAAGAGTCTTCCATACGCAGAATTCTCTTATAACAATAGTTATCGAGGCTAGCATCGAGATGGCACCTTATGAATTTCTGTATGGACGGAAATGCAGATCGCCTCTATTCTGGAATGAGATGGGAGAAAACAAAGTCTTTGGACCAGATATACTCAAAGAAGCTGAACATCAAGTTAAGGTTGTACGCGAAAACTTAAAAGTTGCACAATCAAGACAGAAAAGTTACGCAGACAACCGACGACGCGACCTCAACTTTGAAGTTGGAGACTTTGTATATCTCAAGGTATCGTCTATGAGAGGAATGAGACGTTTCAAGGTCAAGGGAAAGTTAGCACCACGCTACATTGGACCTTTCAAGATACTCGATAAGAAAGGAGAAGTTGCGTACCAACTTGAATTACCGGAGCATCTCTCGGATGTACATGACATTTTCCACGTTTCGCAATTGAAGAAATGTTTGAGAGTGCCGGAAGAACAATTGCCTATTGAAGAAGTAGATCTTCGTGAAGACCTTACTTATGCGGAGGAGCCAGTCAAAATTCTTGAGGTAGCGGAAAGAGTTACAAGAAACAAGGTGATCCGTACATGCAAAGTATTATGGAAACATCACACCGAGGCGGAAGCTACATGGGAACGAGAAGAAGATTTGAAAGCAGAATATCCTCATCTCTTTTCCGATCTTCGCGAATCTCGAGGGCGAGATTCATTTTAAGGGGGTAGGTTTGTAACACCCTATTTTTCGAAACCTAAAATCTCCAAGAGTAATCGCCATTTCATATGAAACAATCGTCATTTCATGTGATCAACTTGGCTAGAAATAAAACTTTTCTAAATAAAATATTAAATCATGCATTCATCTCATGGCATGTAGGCATATAGGTCGAGTAGAATTTACCATGTTTCGATTGGTATGTTTTACATGCGTTTTGGTATAGATTTGCTTTTGGTTTACGCATGAAATATAGATACGAAATAAGAAAATAAAAATAGAAAACCAAACACTAGTCAACCGACCTTCTTTTTTTTCTTCTTTTCTTTTCCCAGCGCAGCTCGTCTTTGTTTCCCTTATTTCTTTTTTTTTCTTTTCTCTTTTCCCAGCCCAATTCGTCTTTGTTTCCCTCACGATGTTTTGACCCAGCCAAGCCACGGCCCAGCCAAGTCACGGCCCAACCGGCACCTCCGTCTTCCTCCTCTCGGAAACCGACGGACGCAACCGATGCACGACCGCCGCCGCCTTCTCTTCGTACCTCCCGACCTTCCCCCTCCTCGCCGTTACCAGGAATCGAATCGTCGTGCTCTCCTGCACTTTTCCCTCTCCGCAATTCTTCTCTCCCCGGCTTAGAAACGGCCGCACCTTTGGATTTTGGCCATTATGGCCGGCGTTTCGCATCGGCCGGTGATGCCACTTGACCATCCCTTTTCCTCGCCCTTCTACGCTATAAAACGTCACACAGGATCCGTATATTATTTTTTCCCAACTCCGCTCGAGCAATCATTCTCCTTTTCACCATAACCATTGACGCCGGTGAGTCAAGCTCCGCGGTCATCGCAGCTTTTTCTCTTCTCTTGCTTTTCCTTCTCTCTAATTGCTCTCATCGGGTGCGCAGGGTCATCAGGTTACTCAGGAGTCCATCCTCCGTGTTGCACAACGCCACCAGTCACTACTCTGACGAACGACGCCAATTGTTTCTGCCCTCTCCGCCGTGCGACACCTTCGAGCCACCCTCACGCCCCTGGAACGGTGAGTGAGCACAGCAGCACCTCCGCTTCCTCCTAGAACCGCCACGGCGAGGTTCTGTGCACGGGAGACGATACGCGCGTAGCTCCTGCGAGTCCCGCGGCAGCGCCGCCGCACTGAGCCGCCCGGTCCATGGTGGACAACCACCGTGGCGTGGTTCCCAGTGCTGTGGACGTAGTCTATCCATTATTAACTTTTTAATTTAAACCCTTGAGCTTTCTTAAAAAAAAAAAAACCGCAGACCCTCTGTTGTACACTTTTACATTTTAATCTTTTTCTTCTTTTTTTTAAAAAAATCCGAAGTCCTTTTTAAGCTAAAATTATTTCCGCAGAAACCCATGTACCCTAGTTTAATTATAGATTAGACCCTGTAACTTCAAAATGTCATATCTTTTGAACCGTTGCTCCGTTTTTCGCGTTCTTTATATCAAAACGATCGTAGGAACATAATCTATGCATTCATACAATGATCATATTTATTTTGTACTGCTGCATTCTCTGTTTTGATGTTGTCCTATTTTTTTTTATCGGTACGCGCATATAGGAGATCAAAGTCAAGAACAGTTGTACGAGGACTTCCAGAACCAAGACTTTGAAGCGTTTGACCAACCATCTGCGCAGGAAGAAGGCAAGTGTCCTTGCTTAATTGATCCTTTTTGCAGACTGGATTTTATACCTATGACCTATTTGCATGTGAATTTGACCGGAAAACCCAATTTAGGATTACCTTAGAATTGTTGGCCCTTCCTTGTGAAAATGGGTAGACTAGGAATCGGTTCATTTCTGTTAACGGTTAGTATGGCTTAGCGTGATCTTAATTTAATCTTGACTAATGAACTACTTTAACATGAGGTTTGGGAATGTTAATTGATAGCAACATGGAACTTAGGGATCTAAGCAAGTGGTATGTGTTGGAGGGTGCCGAGTGCACAGTGGTGGTTTGTGGTGTGCTTGCTGTAGATCTAAGGACCGGTTCTTGGAGCGATCACCCAGGATTTACCGTACCAACACAAGACTTTATGGGAGAGCTTGGCCTAGTAGTTAGGTAAATCTCCCGGTACCGTATGAAGCCGTCTTGGGGGCGCGGGGACGGACAGGTACGAGAGGGTAGTCTTATGACCCGCAAGGCACAAGAGGGGGCTTATAGGTGGACAGGTTACTTAAAGGTAGTCCCCTATCGGTGAAACCTCGGTGGGTACATACGTACTCGGGAGGCCCTAGTGAAAAGCTTCGTGGTGATCTCCTGGCAGCACATCAAAGGAATTGTGCAAGTGGCTAGCTACCACGGCAAGATGGAGACTTTAGTCCACCCGGCAAACAGGGGATGGAATCACCGACTTGTGGTACAGTGGTACAACCTCTCGCAGAGTGTAAACTGTCATGACAGCCGTGCTCACGGTCACGAGCGGCCTGGACTCCTCACTCGATTAGGGGGCATGGCACGACTAGGTTGGATGGAAAGGTCGAAACAGTTGATCGAGGTTTGTATGGTTTGGGTTGGTTGGGTTGCTTCACACATAGTAAAATAGGATGCTTAAGCCTTTTGCGAAACAAAACTAGCTTTATGCAAATAAACCCTTTAATACCTTATCCTTGACCTTGTAGCCAGTCATCCGTTTCCCCACTTGTTGAGTACGACACGCGTACTCACACTTGCTTTACTTCCTGTACAAACTACTACACCACAGGACAGGAATGGGGTCAATATGAGGATGACGGGTCGGAATACTAGGCGGCGATCCCCAGTTGATGCCTGTGAAGATGGAACTACTACGCTTGTTTGACGATGCTGCTGCTTGATAAAGTGGTGTAATTTTCTTTTAGACCTACGGGTCCTTTTGTAATAAATACTATGATACAATTCGGATATGGTTAATTACTCTGTTTACTTTAATTTGTCGCGTATGTGTGATTTAACCGATCCCGGCACACATGCGGTTACTCCTATTTGTTCACTGCAAATTGGGGTATGACAATATGTAATCTGCTCCGAGTTTCTTGGCCAAGCTTATGCTCGTAAGACCGCCTCCTCGGCCTTTGCTTCTAAGACCGCACTTGTAGTCTCTATCTCTTTAATAGTAGCCTTGTGATCCATCTTAATGGATGGCTTATTTAAAAACCGAAGAAAAACACCAGGTGGCACTCGTTTGTCTTGAGGATCCTAATGTTGCTAACTCATCCGCAGCAGAATTATTTCCACGCAGTATATGAGAAAAAACGCAGACCATCAAACTTGTCTTCAAGCTTCCTTACCTCTTGGCGGTAAGCTATCATATGGCCATCATGAGCATCTCATAGTTTGTTAACCTGACTGATTACAAACATCGAATCTCCATATATATCTAATTCGCTTGACTCGTAGCGAAATAGCTACCCGAAGTCCATGAAGCAAGGCCTCGTACTCCGGGTATTGTATGAAGCACTCGAAATGCATTTGCAACACATATCTCAATGGCTCTTTCTCGTGGAGTAAGAAGTACAACCCCAGCCCCGTGCTCGAAAGCTGCGAGGATCCATCAAAAAACATCTCCCAATACTCCAAATTCTAAATTGCTTGCAGCACTTGCGTCTCTAGCCATTCAGTAATAAAGTCAGCCAAAGCTTGTCCTTTAATAGCCGTACGTGAAGAAAAAGTAATTTCATATTGTCCAAGTTCTATAGCCCATTTAGTAACCCGGCCAACAGACCTCTCGATTACGCACGATATCCCCAATGGCAAACCCAGTCTTGATGTAACAACCCTAAATAATAAAATGCATTTCATGGCATTCATGAGCATGTCATCACATTTCATTTGTGAAATCATTGAGCATTGGGTGTTAATTATAAGCACATAAAATATCAAATTAACTAAAGAATAAATGATGTGCTAAAAATAAATAAAATGAGAAGAAAATTCAGGTTTAACATTTTCTATAGCTTAACTATCATAAATAAGGATTTATGAAAATGTCCTGAAAAGATTTTGAGTTATGAAAATAATTACAAGAAATAAACAAGGTCTCTTTTATTAATTTAGCTATGAATTTTTAATCCGAAAATGATTTGGATTTTCTACTGGGACTTAATGGGAAAAGTGCTTAAAATGTTTCATTTAAACCCCTGAAAAATTTGGGAATTTTTGGAGCTCAGGAAAGCCACTTTTTAATTTCGTGAAAGAAGAAGGGCCTTTTTGTAAAATTGCCGAGCCAGGCCCGGCATCAGCCTCTTCTTCTCTCTTTTGCTCTCACCCCGCGCTCGACGCCGCCCGCGGCGCACCGCCTCTCCGGCGGGTGCCACGACTCCCGGGCCACGCAGCCGCTTCGTGGCCACGCAGCCGCCGGCCGGAACCGCCACGGGAGGGAGATCAAAGCCCCGCCGTCTCCCATTTTCTCCCCCTCTCTCTCGTTTTGCCCCGCCATTGCCGCACCTCCAGCCTCCGACCGTCGCCGGACCGCTCCGGTGCCTCCCCGTCCACGCCGCCACCACCCGCAGCTCCGCCGGGACCCCGCGCAGCCTTATCCCCTTGATCAATTAGCTCGAGCATCTCCATCCCGTCGAGGCGAGCCGGTTCTTCCTCTACGGCACCTCACCGTCGACTTCCGCCATTTCTACGATTCGGTGAGCCGTGGTGAGCAATTGGTGATCTTTTCTCTTCCGGATCGTGCGCAATTAGATGCTTTCTATTCCCGTAGCTCATTCTTGCTATTGTTCTACGTAATGACGAGCAATCATCGTTCTTCTCCGCGTCCGGCCGCCGCCGTCTCCGCCATCCACGGTGAGCACCCCTCTCGAGACTTGCTCATGTCCTTTTGAGTCCACGACGAGCTTGCGCATGCTCCGTAGTGCATGCCGCCGAGTTTTCCATAAATTTGGAGCTCCGTGTTGAGCTCGCGCCGCCGCCGGACGGTGCATCGTGACCGGACTTCACCGCCGGTGTAGCTAGGGTTGAGCTCATGTGAGCGCGTCCGTGTGGTTGTGTTCGCCATGCGCCGTGGAGTGTTTTGGTGGTCTCGCGGCGAGCTTTGCTCCACTCCCGCCGTCTCCGGCGATCGCGCCGCCGCCGGCCGCCGCCGTGGTGGTGGCACACCGCGGGCCACACGCCGTGGGATCGCGTGTGGCTACGTGGGATCGGGTGTGGCCAACCCCGTGGCCCTCCGTGTGGCACGTAAGTGATTTTAAACTTTCAAAATTCGTAGAAAATTCATTAAAAATCGGAAAAATGCCGAACCAACTTTGTTAGATTCAGAAAATTGAGATCTATTTATTTGTGAAATAAAATATTTATTTTGAATAAATTTAGTTTATATTTAGTAGTTAATCCCTTTCTTTGATTAAAGAAAAGCTATTATTTTATGTAAATAAAATGTTTATTTGGGAAAAATAATTTTTATTGATGAAGGAGATACTGCAAACGAAATTAATAATGAAATTTATTTTCCAAAATTAAACTTAAACTATGTTATTTTATATGATCACAATTTATTAGCCTTTAATCACTTAAAGTAATTATTTACTTATTGCCTAATAAATCAGAATAATTCATTAATTATTAAAGTTAAGTAATTAGTGACCTTAATTAAGTAATTAAGGAAACAAAATTAATTAATAATGATCTTAATTAAACATGCATTAATCAACATAGTTAATTAATGCTTAACGAACATACTTATCTCTAATTTATTAACTAACTAAAGTGATTAAGCATTAATCGTTAATTATTTATGAGGCTTAATTAATGAACCCTTGCATACTTTCATCATATGCATTCATGCATACATGATTGTGATTCGCGATGCATTGCTGGTCGACTAGGTTCGAAGTGATCGAGGTTCCACCCGAGGGCGAGTCGGAGCCGTAGATCTCGAAGTCGACCCAGCCGCCGAGGAGACTAACTTCGAACAAACTCAAGGCAAGCCCCGGTGCATCCTACCTATGTTTTTAAATATTTTACTTTATCACATAGTACAGCTTATGCTTGTGCATTAGGTGTTAGGGAATGGTTGACACCCTAGATGCATTATGGTAGGTTCCCGGTTGTTTATTCTATACTGGTACAGTGTAACTCAATAGAGGCTAAGCTTAATTCATAGTGGCAACGGTAGATGTTTAGGGCACTTAAAGCATGGAGGCTTTAAGAGTTTTGTGTTGACATTAAAGATGTTGAGAGTGATAACGAAGATGAGACCGGACGGGCCCCGTAGGAGAAAGGGAAAGACGGAGATGAGGTCTTGCAATGTGGTAGCCCCGTCCGTGTCTGGCCAAGGACCGTACCGTTGTCGGCTTAGTTGGACAAGTTTGAACGTACCGTACTACATGCCGGTATCATGGGCCCAGCAAGCCGATGTACCCTATCGACCCGGAGATGTAGCGTAGCCGCCTCTCTTTGCCTGGCTGTTAGTGAGAGGATAGTCTCACGGGAGGGAGATGGGTCGACCACGAGGGAAGTCGTGGCTTCGCCATACTCCCGGGGAGTTGGAAATGGCTAGTCTCGCTGTCGAGTGCTAGCGGGAAGGTTGTCGTATACGATCGCTGTGATGCGTATACGTCGTGTAGTCGGGTTTTGCTAGCTGGTATAAATCGATTCGAATTGTCGTCCCTCGCAGTAATGAGTACCGCTTGTTTAGCTCGTCACATCGTAGTAAAGTATATGGAAGAGGAAGATGAGAGATGGAAGGATAAAGATCTATTATATCTTGTTTGAGAACTTGATTGAATAGAGATAGGTTGCAAACACCAAGGCTAATGAACATAACCCGAGCTAAAATACCGAAAGTAAGGACCCACCCCTTAATGCTGTTTTTCGCAAAGGAGTAACCCCACAGCCGTAAAGCCTTTGCATACTAGGCGTCGGCCTTAGCGTGCCATGTTGACGGGTCAATCTTGCTGAGTATTAGAATACTCGTGGTTTGTTCATTACCTTTTAGGGAATGAGTCGTACTTCCACGACTTGTATGGCAGCTTCCCCGAAGAGGAGCAATGTCCCGAGGGAGGTTCCCTTCAGTGGGAACGTATCCTCACACCTTGAAGAGAGAGGACCGTGATGTACGAAGGGCTCGGTGCATCACGTTGTTTCGTTTGAAGTATTGTGAGTTGTATAGTAGACAAGCTACCGCTGAATACTCGTAGGATGTTAAACTTCAATAATGTTATCTTTCCGCTGCACGAATGTTTGTATTTCGAAAACTTGGTTGTATTATACCACGATGTATATATTCTGGCTTGTATGAGATGATGTTTCCGTTGTAACTCGCTTCGTCGAGTGTCCCTCTGTTCCGATTCCCGGGTGTCCCGGAAGGGATGTCACAGCTGGTATCGTAGCGGTTCGGAGGCAACAAGCACATCATTACAAGCCTATTTTCAAAACTTAACACGTTCATATGATAGACAACGCGAGAGTACGGAGCCTATAAGGATATAGAATAGTAGATTTTTACTAACCGTGCGACGTTTGGGTTTTTGGGAAGTGCTAACTATTCGTCGTAGTTTCTTTACTATGGTACGTGTAGTTAGATCACGAGCATGCATCATGTCATATTCTGCACTAAATAAATATTTGGGTATGTACTTAACTAGTTCGTAGTACTTTATAGGTTGTTCCGTTCGTTTTTCTTCTCGTGGGAAGAAGTGTTTAACTTGTTTAAACATGTTCCCTGCAGATGCCGGTCACTCGTGGTAGGAAGCGCGCCCGGGAGGAGGAGGATGCACGAGCTGCACATGTCGCCGAGCTGGAGCAGCAGCCTTCACAGCCTTGGAGCCGAGGACACAGAGCCAGGACCGACGGCTTGGGTGCTTGGAAGCACCGCTGTCGAGTGGACCGTCGGGAGGTCCGGAGGTCCCACACCAGGATCGCCGAGCTGGAGGAGCAGATAGTGGAGGTGACCCGCGCTCGTGACGAGTACCGTGAGGCGGTCATCGCCTTTGACGAGCAGCCGACTACGGTTACCGAGGAGCGAGACGCCGCCCGCGCAGCAGGCGACGCGCACGAGCTACGGGCAGAGATGGTGACGGCACAGCGGGACCACTTAGTGGAGATCCCGGTCACGAGAGAGGTCGCGCCGGGTCAGCCTGCGGATGCAGTACAACGGGCTAGCCGAGGCACACCACGCACCGCTCCACGACCACGACGACCTCATTGAGGAGTTCGAGCAGCTTGCAGCAGCAGGCAGCGGCAGCAGCAGCAGGGTCCACCGGACGACGCCGAGGAGGTCTCCGGGATGGACTACAAGCCACCACCCGCTTCGCCAGCCAGAGGACGTCGAGTCGGACGGCGGCGATCACGCACCGTCGGCTTAGTTGTGTTGTGTTTCCACTAATGTAGGAGGGTAGCCACATTTTGCCGACATAGGTCGATGTATATAGGGTACTAGCGGATGTTGGGCAGTTGGGAGTGTACGAAAAGTGGGTTTGAGTTTGTACCAACAATAACAATGGGAAGAAAGTGATAGTACTATATATATATATGCAGTTGCTAGAATAAAAAGATTTGCTGAAATCTTAGGATTAGTTTCTACTTGTATCCGATGCTCTTACTTCTTCACGTAAATGGACAGCACCAAGACGGGGGTGGGTGAAGTAAGAGGATCAAGGGAGGATGTTCGTGTAGTCAGCCGGAGAGACAACTGCAGGAAAAGGAGGAGTTATTAGCAATTAGAGAGGCACGGTTGCTAAACAAGGAGCAGCAGATTCAATTTAAGGATCAGCAACTAGCAAACGCACATGCACCGATCACTCGGTTAGAGCAAGATCTCGCTGCAAGCACACAACGCAATAATGAATGAAGCAATAGGACAACAACCTCCAGGAGATGAACCAATAGTGCAGGAACATCCTATGGAGGCCGAGCCCGAAGAAGAAGAGGAGGATCCCGAAGAGATAATGGACGTGGATTCAGTCATAGACTTCACGGAGATTCCACGGCTAGAGGATGCGGAATCCGAGACAGGGAGTTCCATAAGCTAGGAGGTGACATCCGAGGCGTCGCGAAGAGTAGAAGAGTGCTAGCTAGTAACTAGTATGTAAAATAGGCGCTAGTTAAATAATGAGCGTGATGTAACCACGCATGAGTGTATCATAGGAACCGTTGTAATGTGAGTGTATAAATATGTGTTACTGGATTTGGTGGTGCTTGAATAAAGATGGGTTGTTGCATAAGATTGGAGTCCTCATCTACGTATTCCTGTTTCTTCCATTATTATGTTGGAATGAAGATGTCTAACGTAAACTTTTCTTGGATAGAATGGTTGGAACAAGGAGACGCGATGAGCCCGAGAGTTCTCAACGCGGGCGGGAACACCACCACCACCCCCGACCTTGGCACAGTGCCATCGCTGCAAGATCGGATTCCCGCGCGGAGCAGCGGGAATTATTGGAGCAATTGGTCCGCAACACTCGCTCCACAGGAACGTCACCAAGGCCGCTATGCACCGGAGGAAAGGGTGACCTTCTCGGACTTCTTATCGGTTCGCCCCCGGTCTTCTCGGATGCGGGTGAGCCCTTGGAAGCCGACAACCGGCTGCGTACCATCCAGTCGAAGCCGGAGTTGTTCCCATGCACGGATCATCGAAGACCCTCTTCGCTTCCCAAGCAATTGCAAGGATTTGCCGGAGCCCGGTGGGCCAACTACAAAGCAATGTTTCCTCCAGGACATCAAATTTCATGGGCAGAGTTCACTAAAGCCTTCGGAGAGCATCATATTCCGTAAGGCTTAATGAATCGAAGAGAAAGGAGTTCCTCTCACCGAAGCAAGGGGATATGAATGTGCACACCTAATCCAAGGTATTTAACCGCCTTGCTCGAGTATGCTCCCGAACATGTGGACACAGATGCCAAAAAGAAGAATTTGTTCAAGGAGGGAATGAGTACCAAGCTACGGCCTCGCTTGGTGTTGAACAAGACCGACAGCCTTCACCGACTTTGTGAGTGACGCTATTGCACTCGGAAGACTCTATCCGTCTTCATCGGACGGAGAAGAACAAGAAAAGGCCGGTTCATCGGACAAGGAAGTGGGGGACCATCAAAGTACAGGCTGGTCTACACCGCACCGTCAGGTCGGCGTTATCAGCATACACCTTCTCGTCCCAATTTCTACCGGCAGAATAAATCACCCCAAGCAACCTCAACGAACAGCGGCCGAATCGCATCGTCCGCCCTATCAGCAACAGTAACTTCCGTAATCCCCGACCAGTGGGTCAAGCACCGCAGCAGAATGGACCGCCATGTTTCAATTGTGGCCGTTCAAGACATTATTACCGCAGTTGTCCATATCCTCGAAGGCACCATATGCACCCCGACCTCAAGGACAGCCGCAGAACCAACAGAGGGCACCAGCCAAGAATACACCAAGCAAAGACGGGCCGTGCCAACTTTACGATGGCCGAGGAGCTACCCGAAGGAGGACAAATCTTAGCGGGTATGTTCTCTATCGCTGATCATCCTACTATGGTTTTATTTGATTTGGGAGCTACGCATAATTTCATCAGCAAGTCGTATGTTGCTAAGCATTGCATCATGTCATCCCAATTGCTATGTGCTCATATCATTTCAACACCTGGGGGTAAAATCCTTACTAATGAAGAAGCTGCCAATATGCCATTAAGATTGGGTAGCAAGGTTTATCCTACTTCATTAATCATCCTGGAGGGGCAAGGGTTAGATGCAATTATTGGCATGCAATGGATGAACTTCCATAAGGCAAGTATTGGATATAGCATCACGAGCCGTATATCCGAACTCTCCTGTTCATGGTCGAGATTGCTTGCTCTTAGCTTTTCCTCAAGCTATGCTGCCAATGGTCAATAAGGTTGTAGGTAAGAGTCCTGGAGGATATACCCATAGTCCGTGAGTATCCGGATGTCTTTCCGGACGACTTGCCAGGACTACCGCCGGACCGAGCGGTAGAGTTTAAGATAGAGTTGCAGCCTGGAACAGCCCCAATATCGAGAAGGCCGTATCGGATGCCACCGAATGAGCTAGCAGAATTGAAGGTGCAACTAAAGGAATTATTGGACAAAGGATATATACGTCCAAGTTCATCACCATGGGGATGCCCAACCTTATTTGTAAAGAAGAAAGACAAGACTTTGAGGCTATGTGTGGATTATAGACCTCCGAATTCGGTTACCATCAAAAACAAGTATCCACTTCCGAGGATTGATACCTTGTTTGATCAATTGATGGGAGCTAAAGTTTTCTCCAAGATAGATCTTCGCTCGGGATATCATCGATTAAGATAAGAGTCGAAGATGTACCGAAGACCGCATTTTCCACAAGGTCTGGACTTTATGAGTATCTAGTGATGTCATTTGGATTGACCAACGCACCAGCACATTTCATGTATCTCATGAATTCGGTATTCATGCCGGAGTTGGACAAGTTTGTCGTGGTATTCATTGACGATATCTTGATCTACACTAAGTCGGAAGATGAACATGCCAACCACTTAAGAGTTGTGTTGCAACGACCGAGGGATCATCAGCTCTATGCTAAGTTCAGCAAGTGTGAGTTTTGGCTAAAAGAAGTACCGTTCCTAGGTCATGTGATATCAGCCGAAGGAGTGGCCGTTGACCCCGGCAAGGTTCAAGAAGTGTTGGATTGGGAATCACCAAAGTCCTGTTTCACGGATCGAGAGTTTCTTGGGATTAGCTGGTTATTATAGAAGGTTTATCCCAAACTTCTCAAAGATTGCTAAGCCAATGACTAAGCTGCTAGAAAAGATAAGAAGTACGTATGGAGCAAAGAATGTGAAGAAGCTTTCCAAACGTTTAAGAAATTGTTGACCACAGCTCCCGTACTTACTCAGCCAGATTTGACGAAGCCTTTTGATGTGTATTGTGATGCATCGAGAACAGGTCTCGGATGTGTCCTAATGCACGAAGGTCGAGTGATCGCCTACGCGTCCCGACAACTAAGGCGCCATGAGGAACACTATCCTACCCATGATCCGGAGCTAGCGGCAGTGGTATTAGCGTTGAAAGGTTGGAGACACTATCTCTTGGGTAATTTGGTACATCTATACACGGACCACAAGAGTCTCAAGTACATCTTTACTCAAGCAGATCCGAATATGCGACAACGAAGATGGTTAGAACTAATCAAAGATTATGAGCTGGAAATCCACTACCACCCCGGCAAGGCCAACGTGGTAGCCGATGCCTTAAGCCGTAAAGTTCATTGCAATAATCTCATGGCTCAACTCATGATTCAAGCATCTCCACAAGGAAATGAAGAGCCAAACCTTCGGATTATTCCGTATGGAGCATTGACCAACTTGGCTCTTATTCCTACCATTCGTGAAGAAGTGGTAGCAGCTCAGCAGAAGGATGCTCGGTATGGAACACATCAAAAGACGACTCCGTAAGGGTGAAGTCAAGTGTTTCCAAAAAGATGATGAAGGTGTTATCTCGGTTCAAGAATAGGCTAGTAGTGCCTAAGAACTTGGAACTTCGCAAGAAGATAATGGAGGAAGCCCATACGTCCAAGTATTCTATTCATCCTGGAACCAATAAGATATATCAAGACATGAAGAAGAGATTTTGGTGGACAAGAATGAAACGAGAGATAGCAAGGTATGTCAACGAGTGTGATGTCCGTCGACGGGTCAAAGCCGAGCACTTGAAGCAAGCAGGACCCTTACAACCTCTCGAGTATTCCGGAATGGAAGTGGGAAGACGTCGGCATGGATTTTATCGTGGGATTACCACTAAGTCCACGGAAACACGACTCTATCCGGGTTATTGTGGACCGGTTGACGAAGTCCGCTCACTTTATACCGGTACATACACGGTACACTCGCCGAGAAGTATGCAGAACTCTACATTGCTCGAATTCTCTGTTTGCATGGAGTGCCAAAGACCATTATATCGTACAGAGGAACCCAATTTGCCTCCAGATTCTCGGGAACAACTACAAGAATCCTTGGTAACCAAGTTGATACGAAGCTCGAGCATATCATCCTCAAACGGATGGACAGACCGAAAGGATCAATCAATATCTTGAGGATATGCTTCGAGCATGTGTCTTAACTTATGGTAAAGACTCGGGAGAAGTGTTTACAGTTAGCGGAGTTTTCCTACAATAACAGCTATCAAGAGAGTGCAGGAATGTCGCCGTTCCAAGCTTTATATGGACGAAGTTGTCGTACACCCTTGAATTGGTCCGAAAGTGGAGAAAGAGTAATCTTCGGACAGGATCTAGTAAGGGATGCGGAAGAACAAGTACGTCTCATCCAACAGAACCTCAAGAGGGCTAAATCTCGACGGATCGGTTATACCGACAAGAGGCGTCGAGAGTTAGTATTTCAGGTTGGAGATCAAGTCTATCTTCGAGTATCTCCTACCAAAGGGGTTCAAAGGTTCGGAATCAAGGGCAAGTTAGCACCACGATACATCGGACCTTATCCAACCTTGGAAAGATGTGGAGCCGTGGCGTACCAACCGGAGTTGCCGCCCCACTTGGCGAGCATCCATAACATATTTCATGTATCTCAACCGAAGAAGTGTTTAAAACCACCCATGGATATACCGACAACCGAGGTGGAACAGATTACAGACCAGACTTGACATATGACGAACGACCGCTTAAAGTTCTCGAGACCAAGGATAGAGTGACTCGCCATCGGACCATCAAGTTCTATAAGGTCCAATGGAGCAATCACTCGGAAGTTGAAGCTACTTGGGAGCAAGAAGAATTTATTCGATCAAACTACCCCGAGTTCTTTAGTACTCGTCGTCCGGTCGCTTCAATCGTGAATCTCGGGACGAGATTCCTGTAAGGGGGAGGGCTGTAACAACCCTAAATAATAAAATGCATTTCATAGCATTCATGAGCATGTCATCACATTTCATTTGTGACATCATTGAGCATTGGGTGTTAATTATAAGCACATAAAATATCAAATTAACTAAAGAATAAATGATGTGTTAAAAATAAATAAAATGAGAAGAAAATTCAGGTTTAACATTTTCTATAGCTTAACTATCATAAATAAAGATTTATGAAAATGTCCTGAAAAGATTTTGAGTTATGAAAATAATTACAAGAAATAAACAAGGTCTCTTTTATTAATTTAGCTATGAATTTTTAATCGGAAAATGATTTGGATTTTCTACTTGGGACTTAAAGGGAAAAGTGCCTAAAATGTTTCATTTAAACCCCTGAAAAATTTGGGAATTTTTGGAGCTCGGGAAAGCCACTTTTTAATTTTGTGAAAGAAGAAGGGCCTTTTTGTAAAATTGCCGATCCAGGCCCGCGGCGCACCGCCTCTCCGACAGGGTGCCACGACCCCGGGCCACGCAGCTGCTGGCCGGGAACCGCCACGGGAGGGAGATAAAAGCCCCGCCGTCTCCCATTTTCTCCCCCTCTCTCTCATTTTGCCCCGCCATTGCCGCACCTCCGGCCTCCCACCGTCGCCGCATCGCTCCGGTGCCTCCCCGTCCACGCCGCCACCACCCGCAGCTCCGCCAGGACCCCGCGCAGCTTATCCCCTTGATCAATTAGCTTGAGCATCTCCATCCCATCGAGGCGAGCCGGTTCTTCCTCTACGGCACGTCACCGTCGACTTCCGCCATTTCTACGATTCGGTGAGTCGTGGTGAGCAATTGGTGATCTTTTCTCTTCCGGACGGTGCGCAACTAGATGCTTTCTATTCCCGTAGCTCATTCTTGCTATTGTTCTACGTAAAGACGAGCAATCACCGTTCTTCTCCGCGTCCGGCCGCCGCCGTCTCCGCCATCCACGGTGAGCACCCCTCTCGAGACTTGCTCATGTCCTTTTGAGTCCACGACGAGCTTGCGCATGCTCCGTAGTGCATGCCGGCGAGTTTTCCCCAAATTTGGAGCTCTGTGTTGAGCTCGCGCCGCCGCCCGACGGTGCGTCGTGGACCGGACCTCGCCGCCGGTGTAGCTAGGGTTGAGCTCATGTGAGCGTGTCCGTGTGGTTGTGTTCGCCATGCGCCGTGGAGTGTTTTGGTGGTCTCGCGGCGAGCTTTGCTCCACTCCCGGCCGTCTCCGGCGACCGCGCCGCCGCTGGCCGCCGCCGTGGTGGTGCCACACCGCGGGCCACATGCTCGTGGGATCGCGTGTGGCTACGTGGGATCGGGTGTGGCCAACCCCGTGGCCCTCCGTGTGGCACGTAAGTGATTTTAAACTTTCAAAATTCGCAGAAAATTCATTAAAAATCGGAAAAATGCCAAACCAACTTTGTTAGACTCAGAAAAATGAGATCTATTTATTTGTGAAATAAAATATTTATTTTGAATAAATTTAGATTATAATTAGTAGTTAATCCCTTTCTTTGATTAAAGAAAAGCTATCATTTTATGTAAATAAAATGTTTATTTGGGAAAAATAATTTTTATTGATGAAGGAGATACTGCAGACGAAATTAATAATGAAATTTATTTTCCAAAATTAAACTTAAACTATGTTATTTTATATGATCACAATTTATTAGCCTTTAATCACTTAAAGTAATTATTTACTTATTGCCTAATAAATCAGAATAATTCATTAATTATTAAAGTTAAGTAATTAGTGACCTTAATTAAGTAATTAAGGAAACAAAATTAATTAATAATGATCTTAATTAAACATGTATTAATCAAAGCATAGTTAATTAATGCTTAATGAACATACTTATCTCTAATTTATTAACTAACTAAAGTGATTAAGCATTAATCGTTAATTATTTATTTAAGGGGCTTAATTAATGAACCGTTGCATACTTTCATCATATGCATTCATGCATACATGATTCTGATTCGCGATGCATTGCTGGTCGACTAGGTTCTGAAGTGATCGAGGTTCCACTCGAGGGCGAGTCGGAGCCGGGATCTCGAAGTCGACCCAGCCGCCGAGGAGACTAACTTCGAACAAACTCAAGGCAAGCCCCGGTGCATCCTACCTATGTTTTTAAATATTTTACTTTATCACATAGTATAGTTATGCTTGTGCATTAGGTGTTAGGGAATGGTTGACACCCTAGATGCATTATGGTAGGTTCCCGGTTGTTTATTCTATACTCGGTACGGGTAACTCAATAGAGGCTAAGCTTAATTCATAGTGGCAACGGTAGATGTTTAGGGCACTTAGGGTGTGTTTGGTTGGATGGATGAAGAGGGACGGGACAGCGTCATCCCTATTTTCGTGGTGTTTGGTTGGGCGTCAAGAGCTAGCATCGGGGATGAGAAAGGAATATACTCAAAATATGCCGGACGAGCAAATCCCTAAAAATTTCACGGACGAGCTCGTCCGTCCTCGCTCGCTCGCGCACGAAGCGCTGCGCTCACCCCTTCCACCCGGTCATCTCTCCAATCTCACCCGTCTCTCCCTCTCTCGTCTCCCTCGCTCTCTCTCGAGTCCAGCAGAGGCGGCGCGGCTCCGGCGAGATGTGCGGCTCCGACGAGATGCGCGCGTGAGGCCCGCCCCAGGATGCTCGTCCTCCGGTTGCCCGCCCCGCCCTCTCCGCCGTGAAAGCCGCCGCGAGCCCCCGCGCGGAGCCCGCCCCGACCCTCGACGGCGCGGAGCCCGCCCGGACCTTGACGGCGCGCGAGCCCCGGCGCGCCCCGCCCCGGACCCCCGACACCCCGCAAGGCCCGGCTCCCCCGCCCCGACACCGTGCAAGGCCCGAGCAGATCCGCCGCGAGCCCCCGCGCCGAGCCCGCCCCGACCCCTAGCCCGTGACGGCGTGCGACGGAGGCCCCGCACGGCGGCGCGCGAGCAACATCTCCGGATCTCCACCCCGCAACCAGCCTTCTCCAGCATCCAGCCGGCCACCCGATTGGAAGGTATTAAAAACCTAATCTCGATTGAAATTGGCTCCCGATGTATTCTGTTGTGTGATGCATTCATATGGCACATTTATCCCGGATTTTTCATGCATTGTAGATGGACAGAACAAAGAAGATAGTGGCTTGTGTGGCTGCTGCACAAATGTTATTAAATTTGATGGTCATGGCAATTGCCTCTAAAAAAAGAAAACGTGTTACAACTAGAGTAGGTGTTTCCTATGGTCCAATAGCCGAGAGGGATAGGATGAGGATTGAGTACCTAGATACTAAAATTTGGAAAAATGACACAACATGTATCAACATGCTTAGACTTAGCAAGGACCGTTTCTTAAGGTTTTGTCAAGTTTTTCGAAATCGTGGTTTGCTTGAAGACACAATACATATGTCTATCAATGAGCAAGTAGCGATGTTTCTAAATACAGTAGGACACAATCTTAGGAATAGGGTGGTTGCTACTAACTATGATAGATCGGGTGAGACCGTTAGTCGTTATTTCAACAAAGTCCTTAATGCTATCGGTGAGCCGCGGAATGAACTTATTCAACCGCCGTCATTGGAAACTCCAAGCAAAATAGAAGGGGACCCAAGGTGGGATCCTTACTTTAAGGTGGGAGGTTCAACCCTATGTGTCCACTTCAAAATTTTAGTTTTGTAATTCTTATTGTACCTCATGGGTTCTATGGAATGTCCTATAGGATTGCATTGGAGCAATTGATGGGACACATATACGAGCCTCTGTTTCTAAGGACATGGAACCTTCCTTTCGTGGTAGAAAGGCCCATGCTACTCAAAATGTGATGGCAGCAGAGATTTTGATCTAAGATTTACTTATGTGTTGGCTGGTTGGGAAGGTACAACGACACGATGCTCTAGTCCTAAGAGATGCTTTAGACCGTCAAAATGGCCTTCGTGTACCACAAGGTAATAGAATAATTTGTAGTACAAATTATGCCTCTATTATCCATATATAGGAATGATGACACACTTGTCCTTAACATTTTAGGCAAATTCTACCTAGTTGATGCTGGGTATGGTGCTAAACCCGGATTCTTGCCCCCTTTTCGTGTTGTTCTGGTATCACTTGAATGAGTGGGGAAATCCACCACAAAAGGAGAAAGAGTTGTTCAACCTTAGGCATTCATCACTACGTTCTACGGTAGAGCGTGCCTTTGGATCACTCAAGAGGCGGTTCAAAATTCTTGATGATGCCACACCATTTTTTCCTTTCTCAACTCAAGTAGACATTGTTGTAGCTTGCTGCATTATTCATAATTGGGTCATACAAGATGGTGGTGATGACATGATCATACAAGAAGCCAATTGGGCACATCATAACTATGCTTCATCAGCAGCCGGCCAAGCAAGTGAACATGCATTCATGGTTAATTTCCGACAGCAAATTGCAGATCAAATGTGGCAAGACCGTCAAAACCATCATGAAAATTAGCATACTTGTATTCTGAATTTTTTTTGACCTTGTATTCTGCATTTTTCTTTGAATTTGTATTCTGAATTTTTCTATCAACTTGTATTCTGAAATTTTCTTTCAACTTGTATCCTGAATTTTTCTTTGAACTATATCTATGTATTTTTCTTGTATTTTTGGAACTTTTTCCTATGGATTGGTCAGCTTGTATCATGCCTATGTATTATTGGAACTTATTTTGTATTAGTAGATTTTTGTGTATGGCAGGAAATGGAGCCCCAAGGAAAAGGAGATAACTTTGAGGAGCAAGGTGAGGGAAGTGGTCATGTGACCTGGAATTCAGCAACATCTTCCTTCATGCTCAACTACCCGGCTGAGATGGTTAGTAATGGTACAAGGACATCATCTGGTTTGAAGAAAGCCCATCTCAATCAGTGTGCCCGTGATATCAATGATCATTTCAAGACTAAGTACACAAGAGATAATGTCAAGAATCACTTGAGAACATGGCAGCGCAAGTTTGCCAAGATACTTAAGTTGAAGAAAGTGAGTGCTTCCGGTTGGGATGAAATAAACTCAATAATCACACTTGATGCTGAGCACTATGCTGACTATATTAAGGTATTAACTTTCTTTCTATAGCCCAACAATAATTACTTCTTAGCTTATTATGAGTTGGCTGTAATTTAACTTATCATCTTTTATTAGGATCACAAATGTGATGCGGAGTTCTTCAACAAACCACCGGAGCATTATAATGAGATGGCTATAATCTTTGGAAATAGCATGGCAACCGGAAAATATGCAAAGGGATCCAATGAACCTCTAGGTGTTGAAGATGTTGATAATGATGGTGATGATGAAGTCAATGGCGTTCCTACCACTCCAACCACTCCTACCGCTGCTGCTACTGCTGCTAATGATGACCAAGGTGCATCATCCTCTGTCACCAGCACCGAATAAAAGAGCCAAAACTATTGATGTGGATGTTGATCCTTTGGTTGGAGCACTGAAATATGGAGCTGATACACTTGCCACTGCTATAAAGAATCTAGCCAAGAGTGATATGGACCTTCCTCCCGATCTTTATACCAAACCGACTAACCTTCCAGGTTTCAATAGTGCCCACATCTCTTTCTACTATTCCTATTTAGTAGCTAATCCTCATATTGGTAGAGCCTTCTACAATCTGCCATTTGAAGCTCAAATGGATTGGGTTGTAGAGTTCATCGCAGCCAAGTTTCCTGGAAACTAAACATTATTACTGCTGTGAGGATGCCAAGTACTTTTGTACCCATGAAACAATGTATTATGGGGTTTAGGATATAACTTGCTAATTATGTATGTGCACAAAGATCGGTTATGTGTGCACAGCACTTGGCTATGCTCATGTGTGTAATGATGAGACCTGGTTACTATATGTGTGTAATGAATTAGACCTTGCTAATATAAGGGTAATTATCAGACTTCCAAATATTTGTGTGTGATTATCAGTTTTCTTATTTTTCATTATTCATGAATTATTACCACTCGTGTATGTTTCTCATACTCATCCGGGGTATTCTCACCCAACTAGTGCAAGAGGTGACCATAACACAATGGATGAGGTTATCCTTCCAACCAAACACCACAAGTGGATGACCTTATCCCTCATATTCATCCCTCCATCCAAACACCACAAGGGATGACCCCATCCCTCCTATCCAGGATGACACCTGTCCCATCCTTTGTTGACATCCAACCAAACACACCCTTAAAGCATGGAGGCTTTAAGAGTTTTGTGTTGACATTAAAGATGTTGAGAGTGATAACGAAGATGAGACCGGACGGGCCCCGTAGGAGAAAGGGCAAGACGGAGATGAGGTCTTGCAAGGTGGTAGCCCCGTCCGTGTCTGGTCAAGGACCGTACCGTTGTCGGCTTAGTTGGACAAGTTTGAACGTACCGTACTACATGCTGGTATCATGGGCCCGGCAAGCTGATGTACCCTATCGCCCCGGAGATGTAGCGTAGCCGCCTCTCTTTGCCTGACTGTTAGTGAGAGGATAGTCTCACGGGAGGGAGATGGGTCGACCACGAGGGAAGTCGTGGCTTCGCCATACTCCCGGGGAGTTGGAAATGGCTAGTCTGCTGTCGGTGCTAGCGGGAAAGGTTGTCGTATACGATCGCTGTGATGCGTATACGTCGTGTAGTCGGGTTTTGCCAGCTGGTATAAATCGATTCGAATCGCTGTCCCTCACAGTAATGAGTACCGCTTGTTTAGCTCGTCACATCGTAGTAAAGTATATGGAAGAGGAAGATGAGAGATGGAAGGATAAAGATCTATTATATCTTGTTTGAGAACTTGATTGAATAGAGATAGGTTGCAAACACCAAGGCTAATGAACATAATCCGAGCTAAAATACCGAAAGTAAGGACCCACCCCTTAATGCTGTTTTTCGCAAAGGAGTAACCCCACAGCCAGAAAGCCTTTGCATACTAGGCGTCGGCCTTAGCGTGCCATGTTGACGGGTCAGTCTTGCTGAGTATTAGAATACTCGGGGTTTGTTCATTACCTTTCAGGGAATGAGTCGTACTTCCACGACTTGTATGGCAACTTCCCCGAAGAGGAGCAATGTCCCGAGGGATTCCCTTCGATGGGAACGTATCCCCACACCTTGAAGAGAGAGGACCGTGATGTACGAAGGGCTCGGTGCATCACGTTGTTTCATTTATAGTCTTGTGAGTTGTATAGTAGACAAGCTACCGCTGAATACTCGTAGGATGTTAAACTTCAATAATGTTATCTTTCCGCTGCACGAATGTTTGTATTTCGAAAACTTGGTTGTATTATACCATGATGTATATATTCTGGCTTGTATGAGATGATGTTTCTGTTGTAACTCGCTTCGTCGAGTGTCCCTCCGTTCCGATTCCCGGGTGTCCCGGAGGGGATGTCACACTTGACCTCGATGGGATGTGCTTGAAAATAATGCTTCAACTTCCGAGAGTTTATCACTATAGCATATATTAATTTCTGTAATCGGAGATATCGCATCCGAGATTCAATTAGGACCTCACTTACAAAGTATACCGGATGCTCGAACCAATTGCGGATGTCCTTCCTACTTCCGGTCAACTACTAATATCGTGCTCACGACATGAGTAGTTGCAGATATGTACAATTGAATGGTCTCATCAGGTTCCGGTGGTATTAGAACCGGCGGATTACCGAGATATCCCTTGAGTTGGTCAAACGCGGCTTGCGCCTCATCTATCCACTTAAACTTATCCCGCTTCTTGAGCAGCTTTAAAGAACGGAAGGCCCCCGAACCCCGCTCTTGAAATGAAACGGCTAAGTGCGATCATACATCCAACCAACTTATGTACATTCTTCAAACAGCTTGGAGGTTTCATGTTAACCATCGTCTAAATCTTTTCTCGGATTAGCTTCAATGCCTCGCCACGATACCAAATATCCTAGTAATTTTTCGAACGGGATACCAAACACACACTTACCGGGATTGAGTTTCATGGAAAAACTCCTCGGATTACGGAAGGTCTCTCGCTCAGTCGAGAGAAGATCTTCAGCTTTCCGAGATTTCACCACTATGTCATCAACATAAGCTTCTCGCATTCCTTCCAAGTTGCGAGTCCGGATAGCGTTTCATGCCACGCCGATAAGTGGCGCCAGCATTTTTTAAACCGAACGACACTATTGTATGGCAATATCCTCCAAAGGGGGTGACAAACGCAGTCTTAATCTGATCTTCAATCTTCAAGGGAATTTGACGGTATCTAGAATACGCATCAAGGAAGCCGAGACGCTCGCAGACAGTAGTCAAATCAACAACTTGGTCAATCCGAGGCAGCGCGAAAGGGTCTTTAGGGCAAGCCTTGTTAAGATCAGTATAATCAACGCACATTCTTAACTCTTTAGTGTTCTTTTTTGGTACAAGGACCGGATTGGCAAGCCAATCTGGATGGTACACCACCCTAATAAACTTTTATCTCGCTACCAATCTAGTTAACTCTTTCTTTATCGCTACCTTGCGGTCTTGAGCAAACCTCCGGAGCTTCGCTTGATCGGCTTCACATCCGGATGCACCGACGGTGCGTGCTCAATCCTCTCCCTAGGAACACCCGGCATGTCGAAGGCTGCCATGCAAAGATATCCCTATTTCCTGGAGGAAAAGTGAGTGCGCTTTCCTATTTGTCCCCCAGTGTCGGTCCCAATATGGGTGACCTTTGAGGGGTGTGTCAAGTCAAGCTGAATAGTTTTGGAAGCAACTCGTATCGGCCTTCACTTTCTCCTTAGCGATCTTCTTGGATGGGACTTCTTCTTCCAGCTGCACCTACGCCTCAATGGCATCCGCCGCTTCTCCGATTTCTCGACGTTCTTCCTCCGAATTGACTCGAGTGGCCAACTCGATGCTATGTACTTCACAAGCATACACGGCCTTGATATCAAACCGGAACGATAAGACCCGTTGGGTCCCGGCATCTTCAACATCAAATATCGGTAGTTGGGAATAGCCATAAACTTTGCTAGGGCTGGTCTTCCTAGAATAGTGTGATATGCTAAATCAATGTCGCCTACCTTGAAGATAATGTTCTCCCTTCCGTACTTCTCCTTTGTCCCAAAATTCATTAGCAAAGAAATCTGCCCGAAAGCATAACCTGTTTCGACCGGGTATTATACCATGAAACGGTGAAACACTACGATCCAAGTCCGCCACGTAAAGGCCAAGCTCCGGCAGGGTTTTAGCAAAGAGACTATCCAAGAAGCTTCCTCCATCGAATGAGAATTATCTTGAAGTGTACCTTATGGACAATAGGCGCCAAGATGAGTGGATATCTCGCCGCCTTTAGGTAGGACCTCCGGATGATCAGCTCTGCTGAACGTGATCGCACCTCCGACCACCGCAGATACTCGGGAGTAGCAGGAGCAATAGCATTGACCTCCCCGAATGCCAACTTTTGCTTCCGCTTTGACTCATACGCATCCGGTCCTCCATGGATAAAGTTAACTTCTCTTACCGGCTCCTCAAAACCTCCTTCATCTTCATCATCCTCGTGCTTCTTATCTTTGCCTTTTATCATCCCTCTCGTTTCGATGTCCGGACGGAGGCGCCACCTTTAACACAAACGAAGCGAACGGTCTTAACAGGAAACATTCCTTGTTCTTATGATTCCCATTGTGAATCATGCAAGGCCCCTCCGGAAGTGCTTCAAACGACACTCGTTCTCTCGGGCCCCTCTTAGGAGGTGCCGGACAGTCTCCTCCATGAGACCGGTCTATAGCTGCAACAAGGTTATCAGCCTTGCGCTTGTTGTTCTTGGACCCGCATTGGTTGCCTTGGTCGTGCTTCGGCTCCTTCCCTTTGTTCCCGCGCAAATTGACCATGTTTGATTCACTAGCAGCATAATCATCTCGCTATTTTGAGATACTCGACGCCGTCATGGTAAGGTTCCGGTTGCGCCTACCAATCTTGTGCAGCAATGCTTCACTTCGGACACCAGCTTGAAACGTTGCAATTATCTCGCTGATCGAGAACATTGGGGATTAAGGTCTTCTTGTTGCAAAAGCGCTCGATGAACTTCGTAAGCGTCTCATCGGGCTTCGCTTCAACCTGTTGAGATCGAAGTAGTTTCCCAGCCTTCTCGCAAGTCGCCTCGAAAATTCTCAACGAACTTTTTGGTAAGATCGCCCCAAGAAGAAATAGACATCTCTAGAAGAGATTGTAACCACAAGCGTCTAGCCTACTCCATGCACATGGGAAGATAGTTTGCTAACACAAAAGTATCTCCTCCCGCTGATCGGATGGCAGTAGTATACATTAGGAGCCACTCAACAGGAGGGGCTTTACCATCATATTTGTCTATGTCCCCGGGCTTAAATCCTCCGGGGTACTTGCAAATGCGCAGATCCCTTGTAAAGGCTTGGATTATCGAATACTCGTCATCTTCCGGACCGGTCTAGACCGGCGATGGTGACTCGCCGATTGGGGTAATGCCGTAGTTGCGGTCTCTGTCATCATGTGAATAGTCATAGTAACGATCATCTTTATTTCTAGCCCCCAAGCCATCCCGGTGATCATTGTTGCCTTGCTCCGGAGGAGGCGGTGGCGCCGCCCGATGATCATTATTATCTTGTCGAGGCTCCCCGTTTCTATCTCTCGTTCTCCCGTCCTCGTCGGTCTCGTGATCACGACGATCATCTCTTCTTGACCGACCATCGCGATGAGCGGAGCGATCGACATACCCTCGATGATCGTTGCGCGGAGGATTGCCATCCGGGGCGGCGCCGAAGCAGCCGGCCCATGCCTAGTAGAACCGGTCACACGTGGGCGAGGTGGAGCAAGATCCCGCGGACGATCATCTACATGACCAGATCCGTCGTCGCTCGTCTTCTTCTTGTCTCGTGCGTTCCTCTCGTTCTCTGTGCATGATGGTCAATAAGCACATTACGAGCATCATGATTGCCATTGATTGGCACACGTAGATCCCGATTGGGGATGCGTTCGCGCTCGTCTGCGATCGGGTTGTGCCTAGGTCCAATTCTTCCCCCGAAAGAAGCTCCTTCGGACCGGGCTCTCGCTTGCCGCTCCGAATGCGAGCGCGAACGACCGGAAGATTCGGCTCTATCTCGAACAAGCTGGTTAGTTTGCAAAGCGGCCGCGTCCACCAAGCTCAAAGCCCGTTCTAATCCCGGTGTCGAGTTGAACACCTCGTCTAGAATAGTTTCAAGGATCTCGTTTCACCCCCACAATGTTGTGGACTCGTAACGTGAAGACCCGAGCACCGTTTAATTCAACCTCCATGGATCCCATGTCCAAAGCTCTGCTGGAAGAACGATGACTTCTACCACCGCGACATCCACGTCGATTGTTACAACCTGTTGATTGTTCCGCCGCGTCCCTAGATCGCTCCGGCGAGTGGACCGGTAGCGGGTAGTGCTGTAGTGGGAATGCCCTCCCCTTCTTGACTAGTTCCTACAATGTTTGCGTGAGGGTTCGCAGCTGAAGCTCGAGGAGGCGGATCCTCCGTGTCCGTTTCTTCCGTTTCACGTTCGCGGCGGTTTGCTTCATCTCTCGTCATCCTAGCTTCTTCTACAGCAGCTTCCTCAGGAGTGAGTTCCTCAAGGATTGGGCTAGCCATAAATACTTGGAAGAAGGCCGGAGATCCTTCCTCGAAGTCGTTACCACGCTCGACGTAGCTGCCTATTATTACGGATCGGGTACCGGCTCGAGGCGTGAGCGGTCCGATGGTTCGCGTTAAAGCTGCGTCGGTCCCGATAGATTCCATGCTTATTGTTTCGACCATATCCGGTGATCGCGCTTCGTAAGCTGCGGCGGATGGCTGATCGGGTTCATCGGTGTAGTTTTCCGCGGGATCAGCTTCGAAGTTGAGGGATCCGAAGCGGATCTTGAAATGGGGTGCGAAGTCGACGTCGAACGAAGAAGCCATCGAACTCGCTTGAAACTCGCCGGAACCTTACTCGGAGTGCCAAATGTCGAGTCTTAAACTCGGCACTAGTACTACCCGGTCCCTCACGAGCGTGGAATTCGATGGTGTAACACACGAAACACACAAGAACACACGATTTTAGACAGGTTCGGGCCTCTCGAAGGAGAGTAATACCTTACGTCCCGTGTCTTATGTATTGCCTTTAGCAAATTGCTAATTGCGAGTTGTTGGAGTGTTTTCGGGGTCCTTGCTCCGCCTTATATATCCGGAGGAGCTAGGGTTACATGTAGAGTCCTAGTCGATTACATGAATTACATATTCGGAAGCTTTCCTTATTGATTCGGAGTCCTAACGGACTACAAATCGCTCCTTTACTTGTTGTTCAAGTCGTCATGCTCTTAGTGAAATTTTACTAAGTGGATTATAAGCTCGGACCGATTTAGGCGGTCTATCATTAATAACCTAATAAAAATTTTAGGGGATCATGAAGCTTATACCGATATGACCGGTCTAGAAATTTGTAATTAGTGGAAATCGCTGGATAAATTATGATTTTGTGAGGAGTAATACGACATGGTCTCTCGAAAAAGACTCACATTATTTGTGATACTCAAATGATACAAGAGTCGGGGGCTATACCTAATCGAGTGCAGCTGATCGGTGTTGTCGAGTGTTAAACTCGACACTAGAACTACCCAGTCCCTCACGAGCGTGGAATTCGCTAGTGCAACACATGAAACACACAGGAACACGAGATTTTAGACAGGTTCAGTGTGCCTCGATTGAGAGTAATACCCTAATTCATGTACAAACATTTCTTTTATCCATGACCATCTTTATCATGACTAAATTAAGTGTTTCCTAGAATTCATGTTTAGGAGTGTTATAGCTTTATCGCTTAATTATAAGTTGGCAAGTTCACATTAGCATAAAATGATAAATTACCATATTTATCGATACTCATGCATGCCACAATCCATAATCGGTGCATATGTCCTTCTTATGCTTAATCACGATCATTTTAGGTGTTTTACGAAAATCATGTATGGAATGACATATTGCACCTTTTTACTTCATTTAGGCTCATTGAGTAATGTAATGACATCGCATATTGTCACATCGTTCTATATGCCTAAGTCATATTAATCTTTATTTTCCATATAGGCATTTATCGATCATGAGCTAGATCATGTGCATGGCAGCAAGCACATATAAGTCTTACTTTCTATGCACCCTTGTCATGCTCATATTTTGCCATCTAGAATTCTAGCAATGCCATATAGCCATGTTTAATTTATACGCAAGTGTATAATTGATGCATACATGCTTATTATGCACAAATCATGCTCTTTTATATGTTTTTCCAGGAACCATGCATAAACTTCTCTATGACAACATTTTCTCATCTATGCATTTTTTAAGTTGCAATGTGCACCACATAATTGCCATATAGTATTTATACATAGCCTATGCCACATATTGTGTTGTTACGTATACTCCTCCTCTAGCATGTTTCCTTTCATGTACATGGCAGCAAAGTAGTGCACATAGGTTACTTTCGATACATACTAAACTATGCTCATGTTGCTATATAGAACAATTAGCAAAGTCTCATACTATCATATGCGATGCTTCTGTTTCTTTTCAAACCCAAGTCCTGTGATTTTTTGCTATTTAAGTCTATGTTTCGTTAATTAGAAGTTTGTCCCCTTGACATGTAATTATAGTTTAGCATCCATATGCAAGCATCATCTTCTCCTACATAAGCATGTTTATTTCATGAAAACATTATCATTTTAAATCATTAGTGAGAAAGTTCCATGAACTAAATATCTCACATCATGCATTGCATCAATATAGGGACCCCGATCGGAGAACGAAATCATGAAGAGGATCCCGCTGAATTAAACTTGGTTGAGAGTGCTAACTTTGACCCGAGCCATGGCAAGCCCCGGTGCTTAATCCCATTTGTTTAGTTTCTGATTTTAAATTCACATATGTCAATGTTACGTACTCGTAGATTTACGTTTAGGAGTTTATCGTAACCCTAGTTACACTATGATCCCTATGCCTATTGTTATTGGATAGGTATAATCCTTTTTCGTTAGTATGCTATGCTTAATTGAGTCATCGGTAGCAACACCGAGCGGTTTGGAGACCACTCGGTTTAGGGTTCAAATATTGTACCCTCTCACATTGATTAAATTGGAGACCATTCGGGGAAGTACATGTGTAGGATGCAGTGACAAGGTTGGCCCTTGTTCGCCATAGCCCCGTGCGTGTCGGTTGAGGACCATTCGTTGTGAGTCCGCGAGCAAGTATTGAGTTGTGTACCAAATGCATACCTTCGTATGGGAGTTGGTAAACTGATGTAACTTGAGAGCTCTAGTGTTGGACGGTCTCTCCACTCTTTGTGCTAAGTGTCGGACACAGTGGTTGCACGGGTTTGTGAGTAGATGGAGGGTGTGTGTGCTTTTCTTGAACACGACAAAGCGTGGTTGCAAGGGAGACACACACTCGGAGGGTGGACCCGGCTCACAGCCTATGGTGATCTCGTGAAAGAAGGCCATACGTGTTCTTAAATGAGGTGTATGTCGTGCATTTGGGTTTCTCCTACAGGAATGAAATCGATATATATCGTCGTCCCTCGCGGTGATGAGTACCACTTGTCTCGAGCAGATTACATCGTAGTAATGACATGGAATATGATGATTAAAATGCTGGTTTTGAAGTATTAAATTCATACATTTGTCTCTCGATTTTGGGAACAATTGCATGCTAGTCTTGGTACTACTTTAATCCGAAGCTCGCTTATCGCATACAAACCGACGGACAATCGTAAAGGTTAATGCAATATTTGGAGGATATGTTGAGAGCGTGTGCTTTAACCCAAAAAGGAAATAGGGATGATCAATTGCCATTCATTGAATTTTCTTACAATAATAGTTATCAAGAAAGTTCTAGTGTTACACCCTTTGAAGCCTTATGCGGACATTCTTGCCGTACACCCTTAAATTGGTCCGAGTCGGGCAAAAGGACTATCTTCGGTCCTGATCTTGTTGAGCAAGTCGAAGAAAAAGTCGAGAGAAATTCAAGCCAATATGAAGGCCGCTCGATCTCGCCAAATCGGTTATGCAAATAAAAGAAGACGCTCGCTGGAATTTGAAGTAAATGATCGTGTCTATCTTCGGGTTTCTCCAAACAAAGGTGTGTCACGTTTTGGGATAAAAGGAAAACTCACTCCCCGATATATTGGACCCTATCCTATTGTGGAGAAGTTTAGTCCCATGGCATATCACTTGCAATTACCGGAATGTTTGTCTCGTGTACACACCGTGTTTGATGTGTCGAACTCAATAAGTGCTTGAACCCTCCTATCGATGTTGTCATCACCGATACCAAACAATTGCAAGAAGATATTTCATACCCCGAACTCCCCGTTCGGATTCTTGACCGGAAGGATCGAGTTACTCACAATCGGACTATCACATTCTACAACGTGCAATGGAGTAACCACACCAGGGATGAAGTTACTTGGGAACAAGCAGAACTTCCGAATACGAACTTTCCCGAGTTTGTCTCTTTGCTATTGAGGTAACGTTCGCATATCCCCCTAAGTCAACTATTCACCGATCGTAATCTCGGGGCGAGATTTCTTTAAGGGGGAGGGCTGTGACATCCCATGTGAACAGTGCCATCAACTTAATTGCAACATTAAGAACCTAGTTAATGTGACATCTGTCCCAAATTGGCGATTGCACTCGTGCTAATTATCGATTTGCATGTGCAAAACCTCATTAGGATTAGTCCCCACATGAAATAACAATATTAGGGTTTTAATGGCTCAAATCCTAGCTCTCAAGATCTTGATGTTTTTCCATGATAGTATCCCCATATTTTTGCATATTCCGGTAGTGGTTCTTCAATCTTTTTCCTCCGCGGTTTTGATCTCCCTTGCTGCTCCTTTTTTCGCGATCTTCTCTTTTATTATGGACGGGAGTTGGTGAACTTGAATCCCAATTCCATTCTCCACGTAGCTTTCTATATTAACCTCTTCGAAGCCTTCTTAGGCACCCGCCCCCACTTCACTCTTTTCTCGATATTTATTCCAAATTTGCCCCCTCCAATCCATCAATAAACGCTACGCAGTTGGCGGAGTCGGTGTTGAAAGCCGGGAGGCCAACAAATACTTCTCCATTCCGCTCAACAAGAGTATCTTTGGTGGAAACAAGAGTGGTTCGTATGCGACAACCCTCAACCGGCCCTTCCTCCTTACATGGCCCGTGTAGCTAGAGAACACCCTGCTGGAGCCCCAAGAATCTCAAAGAAGAACTAAAAAATGATGGTCGCCTTACTTGCCATGATCAAGAATCTAAAGGAAGTAAAGTGACTCGCTGCAGAGACCATCCTTTGGAGCTTCATAGTTCGGGGACTTTAGCCAATCAAGAGGCAGTCTGAACCTAGATGGATGTTCGGAGAGGACACTAATACCAGCGACGGATTGGATCGTCCCGACCTTGAACGCTTAACGAAGCATCCGAAGAAGATGCTGCAGCTCAACTTTGATGACTCCGGATGCCAAAAAGTAGATCCGGCTTATAGTTCCTCCAATCCTCGCGATCCTGTATGTTCTATCCTTCCTGTTCAATACCGGTATCCGAAGGTCTCATGTTCTTATATTTTATCTTGCTGACTAAATTTGCTATAATGCAGGCCTTGGACAGGTTCAAGAATCATCCTCTCGCTTGCCACAAACGACTCCTGGGGTGAGGATTACAAGCCTAATGCTCGTCCCAATCCTATTCCAGCCTGTCTATCAAAGACCGGTCTAACACAAACTATCCCGCACCGGTCCGGTACATCACGGACCGGCTCATCAAAGAAGACCACCCGGTCCGGGAAAGCTGTCCAAGCCCCAAGCACAAAGAAACATAAGTTAACTATAGGAGCCGATGATAGTGCTAAAGTATCCACTCCTTTACCGGGGATACTCGCACCGAGGCTCAAAAAGCTGAAGATAGGCGCACGGAGAAAGAAGTAGTTGAATGAGATCGCGGGGCCGCTTGGGCAGCACTTCAAGAGGCTATAGGCGGGGAATCCCAAAGTGTCGCACAATTAACCGATTCCCTCGCTAATGTTCCTCGGTGGTGCCAGTATGCTTCCCTAACCGGTGCCCATGGTGGCCGCAACCTACAGCCGAGAAGGCAGCAGAAGGATCAAGCGGTAGTTCCCACAATCCTCCGGCCAAGAAAGCTAAAACTTCACCGGCTTCAAAAAGACCGTTGCGTAATTCATCTATCTTGCTTCAAATGATTTCTTCTTTGTCCCCAAACCCACGTTTCGGATCGACTCAAATCATGTATAACTTATCTACAGCATCACCCCAAACTTCCAAGCCTCTACCGCCGGTCTGCTAAAAAGTCGAACGAACACTTCTTCCTCAATCGTCGCAGCGGTCGTGAATCAAACCACAGCCCCGAGCGGTTCGGAAGACCGTTGAGGCCGATGCTCGAAGTTCCAAGTGCGGCATCTTCAAAGGAAATCCCTGCCGCCTTGATTGAAGACCGGTCTGCATTGGGAGCGCTCAATGTCCATTCTTCCGAGGAGAGAGTTGCTATTGAAATCTCGATTGTTGATCTTACGGTAAGCAACTCTTCTCCTCCAAGGACTCTTTTTCAAGCCGCTCCGGACCTTCCCCCGGGACCGGTCTAGACCGAAGAAATTCCAAGATGCCCCGGCTCAACAAGCGGAGCTCCCGCTGGTCCTAAACTCGCTAAGATGGTGACCGAGGACGTGTCAATTGACAGCACCAGCGGAGCCCAAAAATTTGTGGCGACCACGAAATGGGACTCTATCCAAGAGGAGGAGGCCCTAAAGAATTTTACCGAGACCGGCCAGGTATGCCCGATTGTAACAACCCTAAAATAATAAACATGCATTTCATGTCATTCATGAGCATGTCATCATGTGCATTTGTGAAACTATAAAATTTTTTTGTGTCAAATATACACATAAGATATTAATTTAACCTAAGTAAAGTATGTACTTAAAAAGAAATTAAATAAAGGTAAATTATGGTGTTTAACATTTTCTGTTGATTAAACATAATGATAAAAGATTTATGAAGTTGCTTTGAAATTATTTTATTTAATACAAATGCCTACAAGAAATAATTAAAATCTCTCTTTTTATTTTAAACATGAATTTTTATTTCAAAAACTATTTAGAATTTGAACTTCGGCCAATAAGGAAAAAGATTTAAAATGTTTTCATATACAACCCTGAAATTTCTGGAATTTTTTCGAGCTCGGGAAATATGCTTTTCAATTAATCAAAAATCGGAGGGTGTTTTTGTAAAAATACCAGAGAAGACCCACCCGTCACTCTCTTCTTCCTCTCTCCCCGAGAACCGACTCACCACCGCTTGCCTGGAAGTTCTCTCGGCCGCGCGCCCTGCCCTCCTGCTACCACGCATCAATGTTGGTATTTCTTACGTCACGAATGAATCCGCAAGCGCACGGAATACCGTTGTAGCACTTCACCCGGGAGTATTCCAAGGTATCGTATTTATATCCGCAGGGAACGGAGTATTTCTGCAACAAGGTTAGTTTACCCAAGGACAACCAAGACAACGTAGCAAAATAGGGTCGAGAGGGTGACTCTTATCTATTTATCCTTTAAAGGTAGACGAACGCAAGCTAGACTTGTTCACTTCGGGCACCGTCTTAGGCTTGGTCCGCCAAGCCACTCCGGTCTACGAAAGCTCTACTATGTACCCGAACGTGGAGGGTTCCTTTGGATGACAGGGCTGTCACTTCCTGCCACCTACCTCTACAAACCGTGGGGCACACAAGCAAACAAAGGCGATCTCCGACCTAGACACCACGTCTATGCTATTGACCGCTACTCTAGCCTCGGCCTAGAACCGAGTTCGGAAAGCTAGAGCACTTCTTGCGAAGCGATGATCCCGCAAACAAGTATAACAAGAATTACGTCTAACACAAAGATATGTCACGATAGATAAGTAGATCACCACGTATAAATCACCAAAAAGAGTGTTTACACGCCAAGGTAAAAGAAAAGGAAATACTACTCCACTTTACAAAAGGGAGGAACACTCCTTCCTCTTCCTTGCCCTCTCTCCTATTCTACTAAGATACAAGAGGCCCTTGGCCTAAGGATGAGAGTTTTGTCTTGTATCTTGATGTTGGTGGTGTGTTGAGAGAGGGGGTGTAGCCCTTTATTTATAGCCTTGGAAGGTCGGCAATTTGGAGGCGGTTCCGGACGTCGGTGGCATTAATTGCAGGTGGAACCGACCTCCGGACGTCGGTGACAAACCGCCGGAGAAAGATGGGCCGGGGGGTCCACTGGCAGCTCGGCCGAACCCACTAGGGTGGTTCGGCCGAACCGGCCCGACTCCCCGGGCCTGGTTCTTCTCTCGGTGCCTTCCTCTAGCCGTGTAATGGCCCAATCCACTTGCTTGGTTTGATGTTGAGGCTCTGTTTTGTGGTTTTGGGCTTTTGGACTATATTCTTTAGTCCGGGGAAAATCCGTCGATTGCAAAGTCCATGTTTCGTGCATGTTTTCCCTGTTTTCATATGAATTGCACCTGCATTCATAATTTCACCAAGACTAGTGGAAATTGTTAGAAATAAACCCTATGTCTACTCTTGGTGATGGTGTTTGGTTCGGAAAGGTGCAATATGTTGACGGTAAAAATAGACCATAAGGACCGTCAACAAGACCCCCACACTTAGCTCTTTGCTCGTCCTCGAGTAAAGCTTGTGAGCATAAGGCGGGAGCATACTTCTCATGGTATGATGCTAGCATACAAGTTATTCCAAGCCATACCTGCACCCGTGAACTTTGATGTGTCTACCATGTAATCTTGGGCGGTTTGAGGAATGGAACGGTCGTGATTCGAGTCATCGTAGCCACCTCTCGCTGAGTCACTTGGGTTTTTTTTTTTTTTTTTTTTTTTTTTTTTTTTGAATAATTTTCAAAAGTGAAAACATAGCTCATACTCCTCGAATGATAGCTCTCAAATTGCTCGATGTGTATGATTCCTCACCAAGGCATTGGAATTGCCTCTTTTTATCCTACTTCTACAAAAGGCTTTATGTGGAGCTTGGTAGGGAATGAAAGAGAGGCATACTTGCATCACATATTTTTGCCGAACCAAAAGAGTGGATCCATGGAGAATGCAAGTCATACAATCCCGATCAAGATGTGCATGTGTGTATAATGGTAGCGAGGTGGAAAGCATACTCCCTTCTCTCTCTCTCTTTTTTCAGATTTTTGAGGAGGACATGGCTAGTATTTTTTTCTTTCTTTCTCTCTTTTTTTTTTTTTTTTTTTTTTTTTAACATTATCCCTCTTTTCATTTTCAACATGCTCTACTTTTGTATGAGCAGGGATTATTCTTTCTCTTGCATAGCCATGTCTCCGATGATAACTTGAGAGAGGAAGGTAATAATGTGGAGTATTTATTTTGGTGGATGGATGGGCGTATTGCTTGACTTCCAAGTGTAGAAGCTTAGTGTGAGGTGGAGTGTACGTGATCTTGATCATGAGAGTATAACAAGCTTCTCACTAGGGTCACACAATTTTGATAAAGCTCAATGCAATGACACGCAAGCATATGTGTGTAGGCTTTGCAATGTGATCAACATATGGCTTTGGTGGGAATATAAGATCATTGAGGAGCATGAAGCTATAAATTTTAAATTTTTCAAGATAAATACCCAATTACTCTATGCAGGAGGAGCAAGATTCATCTCATCCAACCATATCACATTCGCCAACAACTTAGATAAACATGGGTTCCTATGAGATTGGTGTTCACAAGCAACAAGCATATGATGCGAGGAATAAAGAGTATGCAGAGCCAACCGTCTAGAAGCATGTAGTTTGAGGGAACAATAACGTTCATTTTATTCTTGAGTTAAATTTTAGTGATTGGCTCAAAAGGTTGGTTTAACTCATGAATTGGAGAGATAGAGTAGTGGGGTAGAATGCGCAAACCATCGCCTTGGGTGAAGTGGAGGCCAAGTGGACCATAGGATATTTGATCGAACCAAAGGTTCGGCCAAACCTTGCTTTCTTGTCCCGATGGCTCCACCTTCTTTTGTGTCGATTAGTGCGATGTTGTGCATCATGTTGGTGGGGGAGATCTCAAATATGTGCGTGATGAAGAACTCAAGAGATCTCCCCCACACTTGTTCTTGTATCTGCTTTATTTATTCGAAACAAACAAAAACAAAGCGAAGACAAAGAGGACTCTACCGGGGTTAAAGACCGGGAGCCTAGATTTATTGAATTAAACTTTAGGTGCCTTATGTGTTTGAAACAAAAGAGAGATGAAGCACCTTACTTATTATTTCTTTTTCAAGTGTTATTTGATTTTTCATTTTATAATTTTTATTTTATTTTGACATTTTCAAGGTGGAAGAAAAAGGATGCAAGTTGCGATACAAGTTACCTTTGTGGGGGAGGGAACCTCCCCCACACTTGTTCTTTTGCTCATGGCGTTTGATTTGGGGTTGAACCCAATGTGATTGTGGAAGGCCTTTGTGCAAGTGTGGCCGTGATGTTGGTGCAATGTTTTGGTGGGGAGATCTCGAACATGTGCGTGATGAAAACTCGAGAGATCTCCCCCACACTTGTTCTCTCGCACCCGAGAATCCTGCCAAAAACACTACTCCCGCAAGCAATTTCCTCCAACTCGGAGAGGCAAGGTTAGCTCTCGGAGCACATACAAACAAGGTCCCGGTTAGATGACCGGACCTCATTTGTACAGCCGAGGAAGAAAGGCACAAGCATGTCATGTGGACCATGTTTGAGTGCGATCATGGGCAAGATATTCCTCGTTGATAAAAACAACTTGAGGCTTAGTGATATGAAAACTTGAAACAAGTGTAAGCCCCAACTCTAGGAGTGATATGATAAAACAACGAGGTGCACTCAAGAAGTCCTAATTGCTTGGAAAGTTCTTAACCATTCATGCATTGCATAGGAGGGATTTTGATATCGTTAACCATGGCGAGAGGATTCTAAGCTCATTCCTCATACAGATATGTCTATGATTGCTTTGAGGAACACAAGTCATAGCAAGCCAACCATGCATCAAGCACAAGAAGGAATATGATTCATTGCCAATGAGCATGCTTGTGAAGATCAGGAGTTTGTAGGCTCAAAGTTTGATAAGCAATGCTTATGAAAGCCTAGTAGATAGCAAGGATGTATGCATGAAGGGTGATACTCCCTATGGGAGAACCAAAGGGTAGTACCATTGTCTAACTACTACAAGGATGCATGGGAAATCATGTGGTAAGTAGGTGGGAGCCATACTCATCCACACGAATAAAAACCATATCACCCTTGGGCTCCCAATTATTAGCAAAGAATGTGGTCATACCTTTGTTGTGCAGTAGATATCGAATTGAAGTTGTAGGCTTGTTCCTTCATTTCGCACACCACGACAAGGTTGGTGTCGAAAAGGAGTCTTGACATGTTGTTTTCATCAAGGTCCTCCTCCATGGGATCTTCGTGAGGCTCTTCATGCCAACCTTCTCACATTAGGCATGAGCTCAATGGAGGGGGACGAGTATGTGTCACGTCGGGGGTGACTTGTGCTTGAACTTGTCGCCTTTTTCAACGTGTTGATGAGCTGATTATTGGCCTTTCTCCTGGCTGCACATAAGAGCAAGAACACAAAAGCGAACTCGAGCACGGGTTATGTTAGTGAAAACCAAATGGATTTCCCGTCGGTTGCCTTTGCAAGGATTTTTTTTTTTTCGCAACTTAATTTATTAAACAAATAGAAAAGAAGAGAAAGGGAAACCGTTTTCTTAACTTCCAGACGAAAAGCCAAAATGGTTTGTCTCAAAATTGTTTTTCTTTGAGAATAAATTTCTAAAAAAAAAAAAAAAGAAGAGTTGGAGACGATCGAAGATGGAAGAAGTTTATTTTTGAAGGACTCCAACTATGCAAATAAGAAAACCAAAGAGAAAATCTTTTTCTTAAACTTGAGACAAAATATCGTGGAAAATTGGGGAAATGCGAGAGCAAGAATTTAGCTTTTAAGGGTGCTTGAATGCGAAGGGATGAAATTGAAGAATTCAAACACCCTTGCATCCAAAAAGAAATAAAGTTTAACTTGGTCAACAGCCCCATAATGGCTATAGGCTTTAAAGTCAAGGGGGTTGTGCCAAAATTCCATCAAAACTTTTGCTCAAAGCATTTTCCAAAAGGTTGGGTCGAGTTAAATTTTACCAAACTTATTCTCTCAGATTTTATTTTTTTTTTCAAGGAGAAAAAAAAAAAGAACAAAATAGGAGTTGGAGAATGATTCCAACAAGGAGGGAGTTTATTTTGGAGAAACTCCAATTATTCAAATGGAAAAACCAAAAGGAGAAAGAAACAAAATCTTTTCTTTTCTTGAACTTGGGGCAAACAATTAAAATTCTCAGGAAGTGCAAGAGTAAGAATTTTGGAGAAAGAGTGCTTGAGTGGAATGTAAGTGAAGGCACGAAGCACTCTTTTTGGTTAACAACCCCATGATGGCTATGTGTTAGAGAGCCGGAGGGAGTTGTGCCCAAAATTCCTCCAAAATTTTGCTCAAAGCATTTTCCATAAAAAGATTGCCTCAAACTCATTTTCTAAAATAGAGTTTTTTTTTTTAATGCAAAAAGGTTTGAAGAATCCCAAAATGGTTTGGAACAATTCAAACATGCGAGAAAGCAAATATGCAAGGAATGCGGTGTCTAGTGGGAAAACAAACATGCATGTGAAAAACAAATGATTTGCATTTTTTTTTTATTATTTTTTTCATATGTAAATCAGAAAAATCCGAATATGCATGTTGAGGAGAAATCAAATATGGAGGAAACAAATATGAGATAACTACCGATTATCCTATCGGCAAGGGCATCATCATTTTAAGTCCGATGAGCAAGACTTTTCTCCATCATCATGATTTGTCAATAAAGTCCCGGAGAAGGACCTGCAAGGTTAGTGCCAACAATATACAAGCACGATATTTGCAATATTTATGATAAACAAAAGCATCTACAACCATCCTAAAGAACATATAGCAAAACAAGGGACCAAGGTGGTTGTGGGCAGCGAAGTGGTATTGGCACTAACGAGGCATTGACCCTAGAGATTCATGATGTGAGCATGTGTCATATGGTTGTTCAAAGAAGAAGCTCCTATGCTCATTCAAAGATTCCTCTTTAGATTCTAGAGTCGATGCCTCATGAAATTCCATGGCCCAAGGTTTGTTTTCAAAAAGTTCTTGATCATCATCAAGAACGGTGCGTGAAAGGCCGAGAGGAAAAGGCTCAAATGGTGAAGAGGACCATTTGGGTTCATAGGCATAAAAGGTTTCGTCAAACTCATCCTCTTCATGGGTGGAAAACTTTGCATCCTCATATAATGAAGGCTCGAGCGATCGGGTTCGGGATATGAACTTCACTTGCTCAAGTGGTTCATGATTGTGATGAGGATTCTCCAAAGGATTTTGAGTGGTGGTGGTGGTGAAAACGGTTTTCCCATGATTCTCCGTCATATCCTCCTTATGAAAAGGGTTTTTAGGAGGATCGGGAGGAGAAGGAGGTGGCGTCTTTACCCATGTGTAATTCGAGGTGTTTCCAAAATTTTCAAAAATTTCTTCCTCAAACTCAAAAGGGAACTCAAGAGGTTCATCTTCCTCTATCATTGCTCTTGTGTTAGATGAGGACTCGAGTGTTGGGTCTACCTTTGTAGGCACCAATTGTTGTGTTTCTTGCACAACGAGTTCTTCATCTTTTGACTTCGGCTCAACGAGTAAGTCAGCGGAAAAAGGTGTGTTTTCCACAATTCGATCCAAAAGTTCGTGTGCTTCCGCTATGGTCTTATGAGAAAAAGACCCACCCGCGGCCGTGTCAATATAAAGTGCGGTATCGTTGCTCAATCCCGAATAAAAGTGTTGTAATAAAACGGGTTCGGGGAGCAATAATTCTGGTCCGGAGTCCGTTAGAGAACAGAACCGAATCCATGACGCACTTAAGGTTTCCTTTTCTTCTTGTCGAAAGCCTATTATTTCCGCTCGTAGAGAAGTGATACGAGATACGGGGAAGAATGCTAGACAAAATTTGTCTCGCAATTCTTTCCAATCACCGTTCACTCTCTTAGCGGTGTAAGTGTACCATTGCTTCGCCTTCTCATTGAGAGAGAAGGGAAACAACTTCCACTTCAATGTTTCTTGTGTCATGCCATGGATCAATCGGCATGAACACAAATGTTCAAACTCTCGCAAGTGTTCATAAGGATTTTCATGTTTCAAACCCGAAAAGGATAAACCTCTAATCATCGAAATGTAATCGGGGAGAACTCATAGCCAGGTGAAGAAATAGGTTGTGATGATGATGGTGGCTCTAAGAGTTCACCCCGTGGAGTGGAGAAAGATTGGATGGTTGGGTGTGACTCCATGATATGTTTTTGTGAAATTTTGAATGTAAGGAAAAAATAAAAACAGAACGGTAAGTAAGATAGATTACGAGGGCAAACCTGATTCGTTACAAAGATAACAACCGTTCCCCGAGCAACGGCGCCGGAAATGCTTGTTGGTATTTCTTACGTCACGAATGAATCCGCAAGCGCACGGAATACCGTTGTAGCACTTCACCCGGGAGTATTCCAAGGTATCGTATTTATATCCGCAGGGAACGGAGTATTTCTGCAACAAGGTTAGTTTACCCAAGGACAACCAAGACAACGTAGCAAAATAGGGTCGAGAGGGTGACTCTTATCTATTTATCCTTTAAAGGTAGACGAACGCAAGCTAGACTTGTTCACTTCGGGCACCGTCTTAGGCTTGGTCCGCCAAGCCACTCCGGTCTACGAAAGCTCTACTATGTACCCGAACGTGGAGGGTTCCTTTGGATGACAGGGCTGTCACTTCCTGCCACCTACCTCTACAAACCGTGGGGCACACAAGCAAACAAAGGCGATCTCCAGCCCTAGACACCACGTCTATGCTATTGACCGCTACTCTAGCCTCGGCCTAGAACCGAGTTCGAAAGCTAGAGCACTTCTTGCGAAGCGATGATCCCGCAAACAAGTATAACAAGAATTACGTCTAACACAAAGATATGTCACGATAGATAAGTAGATCACCACGTATAAATCACCAAAAAGGGTGTTTACACGCCAAGGTAAAAGAAAAGGAAATACTACTCCACTTTACAAAAGGGAGGAACACTCCTTCCTCTTCCTTGCCCTCTCTCCTATTCTACTAAGATACAAGAGGCCCTTGGCCTAAGGATGAGAGTTTTGTCTTGTATCTTGATGTTGGTGGTGTGTTGAGAGAGGGGGTGTAGCCCTTTATTTATAGCCTTGGAAGGTCGGCAATTTGGAGGCGGTTCCGGACGTCGGTGGCATTAATTGCAGGTGGAACCGACCTCCGGACGTCGGTGACAAACCGCCGAGAAAGATGGGCCAGGGGGTCCACTGGCGGTTCGGCCGAACCCACTAGGGTGGTTCGGCCGAACCGGCCCGGACTCCCCGGGCCTGGTTCTTCTCTCGGTGCCTTCCTCTAGCTGTGTAATGGCCCAATCCACTTGCTTGGTTTGATGTTGAGGCTCTGTTTTGTGGTTTTGGGCTTTTGGACTATATTCTTTAGTCCGGGAAAATCCGTCGATTGCAAAGTCCATGTTTCGTGCATGTTTTCCCTGTTTTCATATGAATTGCACTCGCATTCATAATTTCACCAAGACTAGTGGAAATTGTTAGAAATAAACCCTATGTCTACTCTTGGTGATGGTGTTTGGTTCGGAAAGGTGCAATATGTTGACGGTAAAAATAGACCATAAGGACCGTCAACAATCAACCTCCCGCCACGTCGCCGCTACTCGCCACGAGATAAAGCGAGGGCAGGCCTCCTCTTTTCTCCCTCTCTGGTTCTCTCTCTTTTGAACACCGCCACCCTGCGCTCCCTCGTTCAACGCCGGCGAGCCGGCTCCGGTCGTCCCCCAACCTAGCCACCACCACCCGGAGCTTCGCCGAGCAACCCCTACAACTCTTTGTGCCGCCCGTTCGCACCAAGTTCCTCCCGTCCGTGAGATCGAAGCTCATCTTCCCGGAACGCCAAGCCGGGTAGCTGCCGCCGCGCTCCAAATTCACCTCGGCCGGTGAGTCGCTTCGCCCGATTCTTGGTCTACGTCGTGCGCAAGACTTTCCTCCACCCCCTGGTTGACTTTCCTTTGCGTGTCCCTCGCAAGTTAAACTGAATTTCATCGTTTTCTTGAGCTTCTATGTGCCGCTGCCTCGCCTCCGTGGTGCGGGCCAACTTCCGACCACCCATCATCTCCACTAACTTGATGCCAGTCTTCGCCGTGTTCCTGTGAATCTCCGAGGAGCAAACCTGCGGTCATTTAGTGCAGCACGGTGAGAACACGACGCCGCCGAAGCTCTCGTTTTGCCGCCTCTCGTCGTTAGCGTAGCTCCGGTCATCTTCCGGGAGGTTGACCCCACCATCATGTTCCACGTGTTGAGTTGAGCATGTGGTTCTGTTGCTATCGAGTTTCGTCGCCGTCCGGCCAAGCTGCGGCGAGCCGCCGCTCGGTTCCGCCGCCACCCGCCATGGCTGGCCAGCTCAGCTCGAGCTGGGCCGTGCGTGAGTCGTGGGCCGCCCTGCGCATGGGCCAGCTCGGTTTCGGCCCAAGTGAGTTCCCACTGTTTTGCGAATTTAGTTAATTTCAGATTTTATTCAAACTTCAAAAATTCGTAAAAAATTTAAGAAAAATCAGAAAAATGCCAAACAAAGTTCATTAGATTCATAAAATTATTGTCTATTTGATTATGTATTCAAATGCCTATTTTGAGAAATTATAATTCATAGTTTAATTATTACCTTCCTTTAATTAAGATAATCTATTTTTTCATGCTATTTATTATTTAATTTTGAAAAATGAATTTATTTAAATAATAGAGATACTGTAGACGAAAGTATTTATGAAAACTGTTTCCCTAAATTAAACTTAAACACCGTCATTTTATTTGATCCTAGTTTATTATTTCATGTGTTAGTGCCTATCATTAATTAATTATTAATTATTAATTAATGAACATGATTAATTATTAATTATTAATTAATGAACATGATTAATTATTCATTATTATTTAATTAACATGATAATTGTTAATTATTAATTAATGAACATGGTTAATTATTAATTGCTAATTAATGAACATGATTATTTGTTAATTATTAATTAATGAACATGATTAATGATTAATTGTTAATTAATGAACATGATTAATAAAATCCTTGCACATCATATCATGTACATTCATGCATACATGGTTGTGATTCGCGACGTACCGTTGGTCGACCTAGGTCTTGACGTGATCGAGGTTCCGTCCGAGTTGAGACAGGAGACGGGAATCTCGAAGTCGACCCGCACACCGAGGAAGCTAACCCCGACTCGAATCAAGGCAAGCCCGGTGCATCCCACCTATGATTTTAAAGTCTTTTCTTTTATCACGAGTTAATGAGTCGTGATTGCGCATTAAGTTGTAGGAGTTGCTTGATACCCTAGATGCATGAGTAGGACTCCTATGAGTTGTTACCCTTATGCTAGTATGAAGAGCTCGATAACCGCCAAGCTTACGTCATAGGGAATCGGTAGATGTCGAGTGGTGTCATACACTACTCGCGAGATATAGGATAATGATCGGTTCAATTTTATGCTATGAAGAATGATAAGAGAAAGATGAGAGTGGAAGTGAAGATGTAAGCCGAGACCGGACGGGCCCCGTAGGAGAAAGGGCAAGACGGAGATGAGGTCTTGCAAGGTGGTAGCCCCGTCCGTGTCGATCAAGGACCGTACCGTTGTCGGCTTAGTTGAACAAGTTTGAATGTGCCGTACTACATGCTGGTATCATGGGCGCAGCAAGGTGATGTACCCTATCACCCCGAGAGATGTAGCGTAGCCAACTCTCTTTACCGGCCGTTAGTGAGAGGTGAGTCTCACGGGAGGGAAATGGGTCGGCCATGAAGGAAGTCGTGGAGTTGCCATATTCCCGGGGAGTATGGAAATGGCTAGTCTTCCGTCGGTGCTAGCGGGAAAAGTTGTCGTATACGACCGGTGTAGTGCGTATACGTCGTGTAGTCGTGTTTTGCCAGCTGGTATAAAATCGGCTCGAATCGTCGTCCCTCGCAGTAATGACTACCGCTTGTTTAGCTCGTCACATCGTAGTTAATAAACTGAAAGATGAAGATGAGAGATGAAAGAATTGTTGGTTGCAAATGATCTTTTCTTGCAAACTTGATTGCGATAGTTGTAGACTGCAAACCCATGTTCCCTATTGAACTTAACTTGAGCTAAAACTTGAAAGTAAGGATCAACCATTAGCGCTGTTTTCGCAAGAGAGTCAACTCCACCGCCATAAGGCCTTTGCATACTAGGCGTCGGCCTTAGCGTGCCTCGTTGACGGGTCAGTCTTGCTCGAGTATTAGAATACTCGGGGCTTGTTCGTTATGTTTTCAGGACCCGAGTCGTACTTCGACGACTCGTGCGGTAGCTTTCGGGAAGAGGAGCAGGTGCTCGAGGGTGTTTCCCTCCAAATGGGAACGGATCCCGACATCCCGAGCGAGGAGGATCGTGATGTATGACGGGCTCGGTGCATCACGCTAGTGGTCTTTTGTTGTAAAGAGAATAAGTTCCGCTGCAAGAATCGTAGTCTTTAAACTTCGGTAACGTTTTATGCTTCCGCTGTCGGATGTTTGTATTTCGAAAACCTAGTTGCATTATACCATGATGTATATATTCTGGCTTGTATGAGATGATGAACTGTTGCAACTCGCTTCGTCGAGTGTTCCCTTGTACCGACTCCTAGGTGTCTCGGAGGGGACGTCACAGCTGGTATCGGAGCGGTTCAGGGGCAACAAGTACATTGTCACAAGCCCGTTTTCAAAACCTAACACGTTTAGCACGTTTAGAGTACGCGAGAGTACGGAGCCCATTTAAGGACTTAGAACAGTTAGCTTTCTAATGGTTCGAAGTTCTTGGTTTTCCGGATAGTCACTAACTATTCGTGTTATTTCGTGCTAACTTTCGGTCGTTTGACTAATACGGAGTAGTGCATGCATCATCACATTTTGAGTGCTATAATATGAGGTTTTCGGAATTAGACCAAGTTAGTATTGTAGTGTAGAGTTAGTTTCCCCTAGATGGCACAAGAAGAAGTTTATGCTAGTGGAATAGAAGGCAACAAGAACTTTCACACAGAGGCAATGGAATGGGGAAATTTAAGATCTTCATCTACAGATGATCAAAGTCAATCGAGAGAGAAGGACGATCATGTGTAGTTATCATGGAGCCCCATATGAGAGCTACGGATTTAAAGGGATAGATTAAAGATGCTAGTATGAAGGGGTGCTATAAATGAATCTTGGGATGAGCAACTTACAGCTGCCAAAGAAATAGTTAAACTAGATGCATATCCGATAGACACAAGATGAGATACTCGGATCTTGAACCAACCCAATAACTTTCCAAGGAAGAGCAGAAGGATGAAAGGTATGAGTAGAAGAATCTAGGAGCTAGCCACCGATGCCACTTCGATCGCTCTAGGCCTCATCCGAGCGAGACGACCGGTTACCTACCACTTTTGTAGCTACCAAAAGTTCTCTTTCCCTCTCCAAGTAATGGCCATTTTTATTTCTGTTCGGACTCTTCATCCCAACAGAAATTTTTTGTAACAACCCTAAAGAATAAACATGCATTTCATGTCATTTATCATCATGTCATCATGAGCATCCGTAAAATTATTTACTTTTGTGTTAAGAAGATGCACATAAAATATCAAATTAGCTAAAGAATAAAGGAAGTGTTAAAAAGAAATAAAATGAGAAGAAAATTCAAGTTTAACATTTTCTATAGCTTAATTATCACAAATAAAGATTTATGAAAATTTCCTAAAAATATTTTGCCTTGTAAAAATATTTACAAGAAATAAACAAAGTCTCTTTTATTAATTTAGCTATGAATTTTTAATCCGAAAATGATTTGGAGTTTTACCCTGGACTTAATAGGAAATATGCCTAAAATATTCTCAACTACACCCCTGAATTTTCGTAGAATTTTTAGAGCACCGGAAAGCCACTTTTTAATTTCGCGAAAGGCCGAGGGCGTTTTGCAAAATGGCCGGGCGGGCCTACGGGCCGGTCTCTTCTTCCTCTCTCCCTCTCCCGCGTCTCACCACCGCCCGCGGTGCACCGCCTCTCCGGCCGGGTGCCACGACCCCAGCCACGCAGCTGCTTGGCGGCCACGCAGCTGCTGGCCGTAACCGCCACGGGAGGGAGATAAAGACCCCGCCGGCTCCCATTTTTCTCCCTCTCCCTCTCATTTCGCCTCCCGCCATTGCCGCCCTTCACCGGAGCTCGGCGCCAGCTCGCCTTAGCCACTCCCCGTTCACCCCACCGCCGCCGGAGGCTCCGCCGAGAACTCGCGAAGCTCCACGACCCTTGCAATCGACTTGAGCACCGTCGCTCCGTCGAGACGAGCTCGTTTTTCTCCACGGCGTTTCACCGTCGTTCCTCCGCCGCGCACGGGAATTGGAGCTCTCCGGTGAGCCATCGTCCTCCATTCTTTCACCAAGTGGTGCGCAATCCATTTCTTTAGCTTCGGAGCGCTTGCTCATCTAGTTTCCGTTGCAGGTCGCCGTGAAATTCCTCATCTTCTCCGCGTCCGGCCACCGCCACCGCCGCCACTCACGGTGAGCTCCCCTCTCCGGTCGTGCTCATGTTCCTAGAGGTCCCCGTCGAGCTTGCTCTTAGTGCGTAGAAGCTCCCGGAGCTTTTCCCCTAATTTTTGAGCTCTCGGGTGAGCTCCCCGTCATGCCGGACCGCCGCGAAGCTCGGTCCTCGCCGCCGGTGTGGCTAGGGCCGAGCTCATGCTAGTTTCTCTCCACCGCAGTATTCGCCATGTTGTGTAGAGTATATAGGAGCTTCCGCGGCGAGCTTTGGAGCACTCCCGGCCGTCTCCGACGACCGCGCCGCCGCCCTTGGCCGCCGCGGTGGTGCCACACCGCGGGCCACACGCGGGTGGGATCGTGTGTGGCCACGGCGGATCGGGTGCGGCCAACCCCGTGGCTCTCCGTGTGGCACATAATTGATTTTAAATTTCCAAAATTCGTAGAAAATTCGTTAAAATTCGGAAAAATGCCAAACCAACTTTGTTAGACTCAAAAAAATGAGATCTAATTATTTGTGAAATAAAATAGTTATTTTGAGTAAATTTATTTTATAAATAGTAATTAATTCCTTTCTTTGATTAGGTCAAAGCTATTATTTTATGTAAATAAAATGTTTAATTATGAAAAATATTTTTATTTAATAAAGGAGATACTGCAGACGAAATTAATGATGAAATTTATTTTTCCAAATTTAAACTTAAACCGTATTATTTTACGTGATCGCAATCTATTAACCTTTAATCACTTAAAGTAATTATTTATTTCTTTCCTAATAAATCAGAATATTTTATTAATTAATAAATCTAGGTAATTAGTGAACTTAATTAAGTAAATGAGGAAACAAAACTAATTAATAATGATCTTGCTTAAACATTTATTAATCGAGCATAATTAATTGTTAATTAATGCTTAATGAACATACTTATCCCCGATTTATTAATTAACTAAGGTGATTAAGCATTAATTGCTAATGATTGCTTATTGGACATACTCAATGAATCCTTGCATACTTTCATCATACGCATTCATGCATACATGATTGTGATTCGCGACGCAATGCTTGGTCGACTTGGTTCTGAAGTGATCGAGGTTCCACCCGAGGGCGAATCGAGAGCCGGAATCTCGACGTCGACTCAGCCGCCGAGGAAGCTAACTTCGAACGGACTCAAGGCAAGCCCCGGTGCATCCTACCTATGTTTTTAAATATTTTACTTTATCACATAGTACGGTTATGCTTGTGCATTAGGTGTTAGGGAATGGTTGACACCCTAGATGCATTATGGTAGGTTTCCGTTTGTTTATTCTATACTCGGTACAGGTAGCTCAATAGAGGCTAAGCTTAATTCATAGTGGCAACGGTAGATGGTTAGGGCACCTAAAGCATGGAGGCTTTAAGAGTTTTATGTTGACACTAAAGATGAGGAGAGTGTTAATGAAGTTGAGACCGGACGGGCCCCGTAGGAGAAAGGGCAAGACGGAGATGAGGTCTTGCAAGGTGGTAGCCCCGTCCGTGTCGGCCAAGGACCGTACCGGTGTCGGCTTAGTTGAACAAGTTTGAACGTACCGCACTACATGCTGGTATCATGGGCCCGACAAGCTGATGTACCCTATCGTCCCGGAGATGTAGCGTAGCCGGCTCTCTTTTGCCAGCTGTTAGTGAGAGGATAGTCTCACGGGAGGGAGATGGGTCGACCACGAGGGAAGTCGTGGCTTCGCCATACTCCCGGGAGAGTTGGAAATGGCTAGTCTGCTGTCGGTGCTAGCGGAAAAGTTGTCGTATACGATCGGTGTGATGCGTATACATCGTGTAGTCGGGTTTTGCCAGCTGGTATAAATCGATTCGAAACGTCTGTCCCTCGCATGAATGAGTACCGCTTGTTTAGCTCGTCACATCGTAGTAAATTATATGGAAGATGAAGAGGAGAGATGGAAGGACTAAGATCTATTTTATCTTGATTGCGAACTTGATTGCAATAGGGATAGGTTGCAAACACCAAGGCTAACGAACTTAACATGAGCTAAAAGATTGAAAGTGAGGACCCAACCTTTAATGCTGTTTTCGCTAAGGAGTAAACCCCACGACCGGAAAGCCTTTGCATACTAGGCGTCGGCCTTAGCGTGCCATGTTGACGGGTCAGTCTTGCTGAGTATTAGAATACTCGGGGTTTGTTCTTTACCTTTCAGGGAACGAGTCGTACTACCACGACTTGTATGGTAGTTTCCCCGAAGAGGAGCAATGTCCGGAGGGAGGTTCCCTTCGGTGGTAACGTATCCCCACGCCTTGAAGAGAGAGGACCGTGATGTACGAAGGGCTCGGTGCATCACGTTGTTTCGTTTGAAGTCTTTCGAGTTGTATATTAGAACCAGCTTCCGCTGAATACTCGTAGGATGTTAAACTTCAATAATGTTATATTTTCGCTGCAAGAATGTTTGTATTTCGAAAACCTGGTTGCATTATACCATGATGTATATATTCGGCTTGTATGAGATGATGTTTCTGTTGTAATTCGCTTCGTCGAGTGTCCCTCTGTACCGATTCCCGGGTGTCCCGGAGGGGATGTCACAGCTGGTATCGGAGCGGTTCGGAGGCAACAGACACCTCATTACAAGTCTATTTTCAAAACTTAACACGTTCATACGATAGACAACGAGAGAGTACGGAGCCTATAAGGATGTAGAATAGTTAGATTTTTCCTAAGCTGTTCGATGTTCGGGTTTTGGGAAGTGCTAACTATTCGTCATAGTTTCTTTACTATGGTACGTATAGTTAATTCACGAGCATGCATCATGTCATATTATGCACTAAATAAATATTTGGGTATGTACTTAGCTAGTTCGTAGTACTCTATAGGTTGTTCCGTTCGTTTTCTTCGTGGGAAGAAGTGTTTAACTTGTTTAAACATGTTCCCTACGAATGCCGATCACTCGTGGTAGGAAGCGCACCCAGGACGAGGAGGACGCAGCTGCACGTGTGGCTGAGCTGGAGCAGCAGCTTCACGGCTTGGAGTTGAGGACACAGAGCCACGACCGACGGTTGGGTGGAATGTCGGGAGGTTCGGAGGTCCCACGCCAGGATCGCCGAGCCGGAGGAGCAGCTAGTGGAGGTGACCCGCGTCCGTGACGAGTACCGTGAGGCGGTCATCGCCTTTGACGAGCAGCCGACTACGGTTACCGAGGAGCGAGACCCGCTCGCGCGGCGGCACGACGCGCACAAGCTACGATTGGAGATAGTGACGGCACAGCGGAACCACTTGGTGGAGATCCCGGTCGCGAGAGAGGTCGAGCTGGGCTAGCCGGAGGGACAGTACAACGGATCGGCCAAGGCACACCACGCACCGCTCCACGACCACGACGACCTGGTTGAGCAGTTCGAGCGATTGCAGCAGCAGCAGCAGCAGGGTCCACCGGACGACGCCGAGGAGGTCTCCGGGATGGACTACGAGCCACCACCCGCTTCACAAGCCGAGGACATCGAGTCGGACGGTGACGGCCACGCGCCGTCGGCCTAGTTGGGTTGCGTTTATCGATGTAGGGAGTAGCCACATTTTGCCGACGTAGGTCGGATGTAGATAGGGTACTAGAAGGTGTTTGGGGTAGTTGGGAGTGTATGAAAAGTGGGTTTGAGTTGTACCAACAATAACTAATGGAAAGGAAGTGGTAGTGCAACGAGACCGACCCACGGATCGTAATTCCCGAGGTGCTTGTTTAAGCGGACACTTGATAATACAACAACCGGCCAACTTTATATTACCACAGAGAAAATAACTTCATAATTTACATCGAGTTTATTAAGTTCAAAGCAATGGAAGTTTAACAAGTTCAAGTTTAGAAAAGGTGCGGAAGCAAACATCACGTTGATACGTCTCGACGATATTATACAGACAAAAGGTGATAAATCCGAGCCCATACGGATTATCACGTAGCCAAGCACATTACTTGCGGCAGACTAGGCTCCCAGTGGGAAGTCCAGCCCTCCGGAATCTGCATATCCCAGGGCATAACACCAACAGGGCAATCTAATGTATCATCTGAAACAAAACAACAAAGGCACAAAGCCCGAGCAACTAGAGCTCAGCAAGACCGACCCGTCAACATGGCACTCTAAGGCCGACGCCTAAACATGCAAGGCTCGGAGGGTGTAGCTGGTTTTGATAATAAAACAGCGACTAAGCCATTGATCCTTACTTTCATGATTTTAGCATCTAGTAACTTGCACATAAAATAACAATGATAGCAGCCTCAAGAAAAATATAAATACTGTAAAGCTTAAGTAAGTATCATCATAAGCAACCAAAATTAACCAAAGCTTAGTTCAAGTTGTTACTACGATGTGACGCAGTTCACAAGCGGTACTCATTACTGCGAGGGACAGCGATACGCATCGATTTATCACCAGCTGGGAAAACCCGAGGTACACGACATACGCATCATTTAAGAACACGTATATCAACCGTTCACCATGACATCCTACAACTTTGTAGGGTCCAAATCCTCGAGTGGGCAGCCGTTCAACGAGTACCTCGTGAACTCTGTCCACCCCAACGGATCCTACGACCAAGGATTCGGGTAACCTACGCCATTGCAGGCTATTAAGGTTACGTAGGTTTACTAGTTCCCATAAAACTAGCATGCACTCGGTACTTGTTCAATACTTGCTCAAGCGGGGCCAACAACGATACGGTCCTTAACCGACGAAAGACGGGGCTACAACCTTGCAAGCCATGTCCTCCGAAGGCACATGCACTTGCCCTTTCACCTACAGGGCCCGTCCATGTCTCAACTTTTAGTTGTTTACACGAACGATCCGCCACCTTGCGAGACAAGCCCTCTCCAGGCCCTTGCCTTCGCTCTTTCCCACACGGACTCGTTCGGTCTCAAGATTAGCTTTTCAGATTCATTAATTTCCAAGTCTCGAAGCCTTCATGCTCCGAGTACACTTAAGCAAATTATACCGGTAAACTTATGACGTAAGCATAGCCGGTTTTCTATCGAACTACCTGTACCAGTATATCACTAATATAGGTCATATCGGGAGACAATGCAGGTGGGTTTCATACATCACCTACACTTAATGCACAAACACCCTAGACATCTAGTAGCGTTATACTGAAAGGAAAAACATTTAAAAACCGGGAGGATGCACCGGGGCTTGCCTTGTGCCACGGTGGAAATGTTAGCAACTTCGGTGCCGGTTCTTGTGTTGATTCCTTCCGAAGATCCTCGACCGGCACTTCGTCGTTTCCTAAATTAACGATGTGTCAATAGCGATGAATACGAGACGATGCAAAGGTATGATGATGCAATTGTCGATGATGCAAACATAGCTAAGTTACAAACATGGTTCTTGAAGACATATGCATGAAATACGAACTTTATTTTAAATTAAACCTATTATTTTATGTGAGTTTCATATTAGTTTGTAAAAATAAAACATATACTTTTATGCATAAACGTTTCATGGTAACTTAGCATGCACTTCTACCTACTTAAATAACAGAAAGTGTGACATGAGCCAATTACATGTTTTTCTAAATTTTTAATTTAAAAGATGCACACATTATTCATAAACAAATAAACATGTTATGCACAAATTAAATACTATCATGCACACATGCATATACAAGATCATCAGATCATACTAATGGATAGAGCACCTCAAGAGAAAACTAACAAAGTTGATTTTGCACTTTTGTCACATATAGAAAATTAAATATGATTTAAGTTGTATTTTGGATGTCCCACTAAACCTAGGAAAAATCATCAAGAATTTCTGATCACCAACAGGACCAGATTGTAGAGCATGAAACAAGGAATCCAACAAAATTTGATTGACTCAATTTGGAGTTCGGAATCAAAAGATATGATTTTTGCAAGGTTATTGTATTTTCCTGGATTTTTAATTCGCGAAAATGGAAAAAATCCTGGAACTGAACCAATGGAACGCCAGCCACACGGAAGGCAACAGAGATAAGGATCTGCAGTGGCTGTGGCCACACAAGATCCGGCCTGTGTGGCCTAGGCCGTGGCCATGGCGCGCGGTGGCCGGAGACGACGCCGGCTCGCCGGATGCTCGCTGGAGTTGGCCGGACGGCGACCAACCTCGACGGAAATAGGACTGCACGCTCAACTTGACACGAGGAACACAATGGTTGGGCCTACTTCGCCGGAGGATGGCCGGAAGTACGCCGGCGACGAGCGGCGGCTTGCGCACGGCTCGGCGAGGCCTAGAGCTCGCTGTGGTCTACGAAAATTGGGAAAAAGCCTACCACGAGCATCTACGAGAGGACGAGCAACAACGGCGTGGGATTGGTTGACCTCGGAGATGACCGGAAGTAGCAGGTCGTTGAGAGAGCAGAGGCGGTGGCGGTTGAAGCTCGGAAAACCGGTGAAATTGCCGGTGAACTCTGTGAATAAAAGTATCTGGTGAGTTTATAGGAAGGAAAGGAATAGGTTTCGCATCTATTGGAGCAAAAATCGGGCGATGCGGCTCACCGGGGAGATTGTATTTCGGGATATGGCGATGAATGACGGGGAAAAGTTCATCCGAGAAAAATGTTAAATACTTCAAGCTCGAGACATGGTTCGAGGCGCGGCTTGCTCCTAGGGCTCCAGCAGATCGATGCTCATCATATGGTGGTGGGGGTTGACTTGGGGACGCAGCGTGGTGGCCGGATGCCGTGGTTCGGAGGACGACAGTGCTAATGGCTGTTGCAGCTCGAGAGAGGAAAATAGATATAGCAAAAATGGAACCCGTCGGCTCGGCCTTATCTTGGTGGCGACGGGAGAGGAGCAGAGCAGCTGCGTGGCCGGTTTGGCCGCGTGGCACGCAGGGCCGAGGTCAGCGCATCACCGGCGCTGGCGGAAGGCGGTGCTGAGCGGAAGAGAAAAAAATCGGATTGGGATAAGTTTGGCAGATCTGCGGAAAAGCCCTCGCTCTCTTATTTAATTCGAAACTTCATTTCCAAGCCACAGAAAAATATGAAAAAATTCCAGGCTGTACAGAAAATCATACGGAGCAACTTTTCTTATTGACCAAGGATCCAATTCTGCTCGGAAACATTTATAAAAATTCCACAGTACAGCTGACTTGGTGTTTAATCTTTACTTAAATAGGCATTTATCCTTTTTTGAAAAATTCCAGTAAATTCCTCATAATTTCCTCTCATTATACCCAATCCAATAAAAATATAATATGCATATACTTTCCTTGAGGAAATGCATATTTTTGCCAGCCTTAACTTTTGACCTTTATTGATCCGTTTTGTTTAAACTTCGTGTTGGAAACTCATCTCCGATGCAGTGATGGAGAAGCTTTTAGTGACGGGGTGTCACAACCCTCCCTCCTTAAAGAAATCTCGTCCCGAGATTTAAAGGAGACTAAAGGAAGATAAATGCATTAACGCTTCATACCCGAAAGTTGATGGAGAAATCCTGGATAATGAGTATGAAGAAATTCTGCTGTTTCCCGGGTAGCTTCATCTTCGAGTGATTGCTCCATTGAACCTTATAGAACTTGAGATTTCGTTTCCGAGTGACGCGGTCCTTCTCATCGAGCACTTTTACTGGGTACTCGGAGTAAGTGAGATCAGGTTGTAATTGTTCAACATCTTCCAAAATAATGTCCACTGGAGGCTTGAGACACTTCTTCAATTGGGATACGTGAAAAATGTTGTGTACTCCGGATAATTTGATTGGCAATTCCAGTTTATAAGCTACCGGTCCACATTGTTCCAATATTTTGAACGGTCCGATATAACGAGGTGCCAATTTTCCTTTTATACCAAAACGTTGAATGCCCCTCATAGGAGATACTCGTAGATAGACATAATCGTCCTTGTCAAAGGTAAGGGGTCGACGACGCTTATTTGCATACATCTCCCGACGTTGCTTGGCAGCCTTTAAATTGGCTTGAATAACCCGAACCTTTTCTTCAGCTTGCTGTACTAGATCTGGTCCAAAGGTGACTCTTTCTCCGGACTCGACCAATTTAGAGGGGTTCGACAAGCTGCGTCCATATAAGGCTTCAAATGGTGTCATACCCGCACTCTCTTGATACCTGTGGTTGTAAGAGAACTCAGCGAGAGGCAGATATTCATCCCAATTACCTCCATGTTTTAAGACACAAGCCCTAAGCATGTCTTCCAAAATCTGATTGACACGCTCGGTTTGTCCATCGGTAGCTAGGTGATAAGCTGAACTCGCGGATTAACTTAGTACCCAAAGATGCATGAAGTTGTTCCCAAAATCTTGCCACAAATTAGGAACCTCGATCTGAAATGATCGTCTTGGGCACACCATGTAAGCATAAAATCCTCGAGATGTACAACTCGCATACTGCTTCACGAGTATATCCGGTGTGGATTGGAATAAAATGCGCCGACTTAGTGAGTCGGTCCACTACCACCCAAATAGAGTCATGTTTTCTTAATGTCGTTGGAAGACTAACAATGAAATCCATACTAATGTCATCCCACTTCCAAGCAGGAATACTTAATGGTTGCGGGAGACCCGCTTTCTTTAAATGATCAGCTTTGATTCTTTGGCAAGTGTCACATTCGGCGACGTAGCGAGCAACTTCTCGTTTCATCCTAGTCCACCAGAAATTTCCTCTTAATCCTTGATACATCTTGTTACTACCAGGATGAACCGAATACTTCGATTGGTGTGCTTCATCGAGAATTTTACGACGGAGTTCAAAATCCTTAGGGACAACCAATCGATCATTAAACCACGAGAACATCATTATTATCTTGTCGAAAGCATGTTGCCTTGCCATCTTGAATTTTCTTCGAATATGAGCCATACCCGGATCCTTTTTCCGAGCAGCAATTACTTCTTCTCCGATAGTGGAATGGACTGCCAAATTGTGAATAGCTGCCATAGGTATAATGTGGGTACTTGGTTCAATAGTAGAAACATTTTCATTGTTGTCCAACAATTGTAGCACCAAATTATTGCAATGTTCTTTACGACTCAGTGCGTCGGCAACGACATTAGCTTTACCAGGATGATAATGTACTTCCAACTCATAGTCTTTTATTAACTCTAACCATCTTCTCGGCGCATGTTCAGATCCGATTGTGTAAATATATACTTAAGACTCTTGTGGTCCGTGTAGATATGCACCAGGTTACCGAGCAAATAGTGTCGCCAAATCTTGAGTGCTAGTACCACTGCAGCTAACTCCAAATCATGTGTAGGGTAGTGTTCTTCATGCTTACGTAATTGCCGAGATGCGTAAGCAATGACACGGCCTTCTTGCATAAGAACGCATCCAAGTCCCGTACCGGATGCATCACAATACACATCAAAGGATTTAGTCATGTCCGGTTGAGCCAAAACGGGAGCGAGTGGTTAGCAACTTCTTCAAATTCTGAAAAGCTTCTTCACATTGGTTATTCCATTCAAACTTCACTTCCTTCTTCAGTAGCTTTGTGATAGGTTGTGCTAGCTGTGAAAAATTGGGGATGAAACGCCGATAATAACCCGCTAGTCCAAGAAAACTTCGAATTTGTGAGACAGGACTTTGGTTGTTTCCAATTCAATACATCCTGAACCTTTCCAGGGTCAACAGCAATGCCTTCACTTGAAACCACATGACCAAGGAATGGAACTCGATCTAACCAAAATTCACACTTGCTAAACTTGGCATATAACTTATGATCCCGTAAGCGTTGTAGTATAATCCGAAGATGTTCGGCATGCTCTTCCTTATCCTTGGAGTATATGAGAATATCATCAATGAAGACCACTACAAACTTATCCAGCTACGGCATGAACACTGAGTTCATCAAATACATGAAGTAGGCCGGAGCGTTGGTTAATCCAAAGGACATTACTAGATACTCATAAAGACCATATCTAGTAGAGAAGGCGAGTCTTCGGAATATCTTCTTCTCGAATCTTGATCCGATGGTACCCCGAACGAAGATCAATCTTTGAAAACACTTTTGCACCAACCAATTGATCAAATAGAATGTCAATACGGGGTAATGGATATTTATTCTTGATGGTCACTTCATTCAGCGGTCGATAATCGACGACAAGGCGTAGACTTTTGTCCTTCTTCTTCACGAACATGGCAGGACAACCCCAAGGTGACGAGCTTGGGCGTATGTACCCTTTGTCCAACAAATCCTTCGGTTGGACTTTCAGCTCTTTCAACTCATTATGTGCCATCTTATACGGTCGTCGAGAACCGGAGACGTTCCCGGTTGGAGTTCGATTTTGAATTCAACATCGCGGTCGGGAGGAAGACCAGGAAGATCATCGGGGAATACATCCGGAAACTCGCGAACAATGGGAATATTTTCCAAGGATTTTTCTTCGAGATGATGGACGATAAGACTTTTGGTTGGAACCGGACTCAAAGGAATGGAATCCGGTCCATGAATTGGAGAATTCAAATGAACGATGCGAGGCGCGATGTCTAGCAAAGCCTTGTGAAAAGTCATCCATTGCATACCTAAAATAAGATCTATCTCTTGCTGCTCTAGCATAATAAAGTTGGTGGAATATACCTTCTGATTCAATTCCACCGGTGCCTTTCCTAGGATTTGATCAGCATGAATTTGACCACCAGGAGATCGAATAGTATAAGGATTTTTAGTGGTATAGGTAGATAGGTTATGCCTTCGAATGCATGACTGGCTAACAAAATTATGAGAAGCACCCGAGTCGAACAAAATGACAACGGGCGAAGATGTAGCGAGAACATACCCGCAAGAACAGGTTCACCTTCGGGGATGTCATCCAGACTTGTGAAGTTCACACGGCCGATCCTGTTAGAAGAACCTTGTTGTTGAGTTGCAGCTTGCCCTTGCGATCGCACTGTTACCATTCCTCTTCGGAAATGGACAACTATTGATGAAATGACCAGTTTGACCACAATTGTAACACCCTTTAGGATTATTCCGCCCAGCTTGAGGAACACTACGCGCAGGCTGATTTGCTTGCTGTTGAGGTGGTGCACGTTGAGCATACTGCTGCTGTCTGGGGTGGCCTAGCATAACCTTGTTGTGGCGGGCGAGAATATTGTTGCTGAGGTGCCGCCCGAAAGCGTTGTCCGATGGGTGAAGTGTACACCAGACGATACTTCGTGGAGGACCAGGAGGTGTACCACTTGGTGGAGCCTTCCTCTTGCGCTCATCGGCTAGCACTTCGCGCCGAGCATCCTCCTGAATGATAGCTGCATTAACCAGATCATTAAAAGTTCCAGTGGACTGCCAAGTTAATTTCTCCTTTAACACGGGGTTCATGCCCCTTCGGAAAGCAGCACGCTTCTTTTCTTCGGTGTCCACATAAAGAGGAGCATATTGGGCTAAATGATTGAACTTCTCGGTATACTCAAGAACGGTCCTCCCTCCTTGTTTCAAATCTTGAAATTCTTGCAGCTTTCTTTCCATCAATGCGGCAGGAATATAACGAGCACGAAAGGCAGTTTTGAATTCATCCCACTGCACTATGTGTCCTTCCGGAAGAGAAGCCGGATAATTCGCCCACCAAGCATTGGCGGGTCCTTGCAGTAGCTGTGCTGCGAAGAGAGGCTTACGTGCGTTGGTGCACTGCAGCAATCCAAACTTGGACTCTATGCCACGGAGCCAATGATCAGCATCCGGGGGCTCGTTGGCACGCTCAAATGGTACCGGATGAGTTGACAGAAAATCTTGATATGTACTTTGTCGTGGATGATCGTCACGACGTCCACCATTACGACTTGAGTTTTGAGCTATTTCTCCGAGCAATCCGGTGTCCTCTCGCCTTGACTCAAGCAACAGGGCGAGAATCTGTTCCAAGGTAGCTGGTGGTGGCGGTGGAGGTGCATTGTTGTGAGCTCCTTGCCGAGAACTCTCGGCCTCGGAGCGATTGCGAGTGTTCACCATGCTGAAATAAAATTGTGGATGTACATTAATTCCTTACTCCTTATAGACCAACACAATCCTTTTAGGAAAATCAATGTACATGACAAGGAAATTTCAGAATAGCAAGCTGATAACGAAGTTGAAGATCTTTCAAGACATTCGAGATCAATTACGAGGATTTCCAAGGATAGGATTTGGAACAAAATCTAATCGGAACTTGAAATTTTTAGGACATCCTTAAGTCAAATTTTAAGTTCTTGATTATTCCAATTTGTTTTTTCGAATAGCAATCGGAAGGTTGAAAAGTGAGATAAGGCATATTTTAGTTCAGTTATTTTATGCCATGCCATGATGCAAGTTTTATTTTTAAACCTAACCGTTCCTCACTCAAAAGAAAATAGTACTTCCGTCTTAGCGATAAACGAAACTTCGGTGGCGACCCGTACTCAACCACGTAAGTTAATCTAAGTTTTCGATACACAACACACTAACGTGGTTAGTGTACCGTGAAAGATCCATTTCAGAAACAATACATCAAATTCAAAAGAAACTACGAAAATAAAAGCAGTTCTACTAGTAACGATCCATGGAAAAGGATCGTCCCGTGGTATCCCACGAGCCAATGGAGGTCCCGTATACGTCTGCGGGAACAGACACCGATATCCGCGTGTCGGCCCACGCACGTACCTTCGTTGAAGATTTCGTAGACGCAATATTTAAACAATCATAACCCAAGGTTAGTTTTTGCCACCAACTCTAACATCCTTACACCGGGCATACTAACGTGTCCTCACTCGTAAATACGACGTAGTTTTCAAAATAGGTCGTAGTTGTTGTATTACCATGGAATTGGCTCGATACCAGCTGCAATGAATCGACCCACGGATCGTAATTCCCGAGGTGCTTGTTTAAGCGGACACTTGATAATACAACAACTAGTCAACTTTATATTACCACAGAGAAAATAACTTCATAATTTACATCGAGTTTATTAAGTTCAAAGCAACGGAAGTTTAACAAGTTCAAGTTTAGAAAAGGTGCGGAAGCAAACATCACGTTGATACGTCTCGACGATATTATACAGCAAAAGGTGATAAATCCGAGCCCATACGGATTATCACGTAGCCAAGCACATTACTTGCGGCAGACTAGGCTCCCGGTGGGAAGTCCAGCCCTCCGGAATCTGCATATCCCAGGGCATAACACCAACGAGGGCAATCTAATGCATCACCCGAAACAAAACAACAAAGGCACAAAGCCTGAGCAATTTGAGCTCAAGCAAGACCGACCCGTCAACATGGCACTCTAAGGCCGACGCCTAGACATGCAAGGCTCGAGAGGGTGTAGCTAGTTTTGATAATAAAACAGCGACTAAGCCATTGATCCTTACTTTCATGATTTTAGCATCTAGTAACTTGCACATAAAATAACAATGATAGCAGCCTCAAGAAAAATATAAATACTGTAAAGCTTAAGTAAGTGTCATCATAAGCAACCAAAATTAACCAAAGCTTAGTTCAAGTTGTTACTACGATGTGACGCAGTTCACAAGCGGTACTCATTACTGCGAGGGACAGCGATACGCATCGATTTATCACCAGCTGGGAAAACCCGAGGTACACGACATACGCATCATTTAAGAACACGTATATCAACCGTTCACCATGACATCCTACAACTTTGTAGGGTCCAAATCCTCGAGTGGGCAGCCGTTCAACGAGTACCTCGTGAACCTGTCCACCCCAACGGATCCTACGACCAAGGATTCGGGTAACCTACGCCATTGCAAGCTATTAAGGTTACGTAGGTTTACTAGTTCCCATAAAACTAGCATGCACTCGGTACTTGTTCAATACTTGCTCAAGCAGGGCCAACAACGACACGGTCCTTAACCGACGAAAGACGGGGCTACAACCTTGCAAGCCATGTCCTCCGAAGGCACATGCACTTGCCCTTTCACCTACAGGGCCCGTTCATGTCTCAACTTTTAGTTGTTTACACGAACGATCTGCCACCTTGCGAGACAAGCCCTCTCCAGGCCCTTGCCTTCGCTCTTTCCCACACGGACTCGTTCGGTCTCAAGATTAGCTTTTCAGATTCATTAATTTCCAAGTCTCGAAGCCTTCATGCTCCGAGTACACTTAAGCAAATTATACCGGTAAACTTATGACGTAAGCATAGCCGGTTTTCTATCGAACTACCTGTACCAGTATATCACTAATATAGGTCATATCGGGAGACAATGCAGGTGGGTTTCATACATCACCTACACTTAATGCACAAACACCCTAGACATCTAGTAGCGTTATACCGAAAGGAAAAACATTTAAAAACTGGGAGGATGCACCGGGGCTTGCCTTGTGCCACGGTGGAAATGTTAGCAACTTCGGTGCCGGTTCTTGTGTTGATTCCTTCGAAGATCCTCGACCGGCACTTCGTCGTTTCCTAAATTAACGATGTGTCAATAGCGATGAATACGAGACGATGCAAAGGTATGATGATGCAATTGTCGATGATGCAAACATAGCTAAGTTACAAACATGGTTCTTGAAGACATATGCATGAAATACGAACTTTATTTTAAATTAAACCTATTATTTTATGTGAGTTTCATATTAGTTTGCAAAAATAAAACATATACTTTTATGCATAAACGTTTCATGGTAACTTAGCATGCACTTCTACCTACTTAAATAACAGAAAGTGTGACATGAGCCAATTACATGTTTTTCTAAATTTTTAATTTAAAAGATGCACACATTATTCATAAACAAATAAACATGTTATGCACAAATTAAATACTATCATGCACACATGCATATACAAGATCATCAGATCATACTAATGGATAGAGCACCTCAAGAGAAAACTAACAAAGTTGATTTTGCACTTTTGTCACATATAGAAAATTAAATATGATTTAATTAGTATTTTGGATGTCCCGCTAAACCTAGGAAAAATCATCAAGAATTTCTGATCACCAACAGGACCAGATTGTAGAGCATGAAACAAGGAATCCAACAAATTTTGATTGACTCAATTTGGAGTTCGGAATCAAAAGATATGATTTTTGCAAGGTTATTGTATTTTCCTGGATTTTTAATTCGCGAAAATGGAAAAAATCCTGGAACTGAACCAATGGAACGCGAGCCACACGGAAGGCAACGAGAGATAAGGATCTGCAGTGGCTGTGGCCACACAAGATCCGGCTCTGTGTGGCCTAGGCCGTGCCCATGGCACGCGGTGGCCGGAGACGACGCCGGCTCGCCGGACGCTCGCTGGAGTTGGCCGGACGGCGACCAACCTCGACGGAAATAGGACTGCACGCTCAACTTGACACGAGGAACACAATGGTTGGGCCTACTTCGCCGGAGGATGGCCGGAAGTACGCCGGCGACGAGCGGCGGCTTGCGCACGGCTTCGGTGAGGCCTAGAGCTCGCTGTGGTCTACGAAAATTGGGAAAAAGCCTACCACGAGCATCTACGAGAGGACGAGCAACAACGGCGTGGGATTGGTTGACCTCGGAGATGACCGGAAGTAGCAGGTCGTTGAGAGAGCAGAGGCGGTGGCGGTTGAAGCTCGGAAAACCGGTGAAATTGCCGGTGAACCCGTGAATAAAAGTATCCGGTGAGTTTATAGGAAGGAAAGGAATAGGTTTCGCATCTATTGGAGCAAAAATCGAGCGATGCGGCTCACCGGGGAGATTGTATTTCGGGATACGGCGATGAATGACGGGGAAAAGTTCATCCGAGAAAAATGTTAAATACTTCAAGCTCGAGACATGGTTCGAGGCGCGGCTTGCTCCTAGGGCTCCAGCAGATCGATGCTCATCATATGGTGGTGGGGGTTGACTTGGGGACGCAGCGTGGTGGCCGGATGCCGTGGTTCGGAGGACGACGGTGCTAATGGTCGTTGCAGCTCGAGAGAGGAAAATAGACATAGCAAAAATGGAACCCGCCGGCTCGGCCTTATCTTGGTGGCGACGGGAGAGGAGCAGAGCAGCTGCGTGGCCGGTTTGGCCGCGTGGCACGCAGGGCCGAGGTCAGCGCATCACCGGCGGCTGGCAGGAGGCGGTGCTGAGCGGAAGAGAAAAAAATCGGATTGGGATAAGTTTGGCAGATTTGCAGAAAAGCCCTCGCTCTCTTATTTAATTCGAAACTTCATTTCCAAGCCACAGAAAAATATGAAAAAATTCCAGGCTGTACAGAAAATCATACGGAGCAACTTTTCTTATTGACCAAGGATCCAATTCTGCTCCGAAACATTTATAAAAATTCCACAGTACAGCTGACTTGGTGTTTAATCTTTACTTAAATAGGCATTTATCCTTTTTTGAAAAATTCCAGTAAATTCCTCATAATTTCCTCTCATTATACCCAATCCAATAAAAATATAATATGCATATACTTTTCTTGAGGAAATGCATATTTTTGCCAGCCTTAACTTTTGACCTTTATTGATCCGTTTTGTTTAAACTTCGTGTTGGAAACTCATCTCCGATGCGAGTGATGGAGAAGCTTTTAGTGACGGGGTGTCACGAGTAGTAATGTATATATGCAGTTGCTAGAATAAACAAATTTGCTGAAATATTAGGATTAGTTTCTACTTGTATCCGATACTCTTACTTCTTCACGAGAGATGGACAGACACGAGTACGGGTGTGAGTGAAGTAAGAGGATCAAGGGAGGATGTTCGTGTAGTCGAGGCTAGAGAGACAAGCTGTAGGAAAAGGAGGAGTTGTTAGCACTTAGAGAGGCACAGTTGCTAAACAAGGAGCAGCAGATTCAATTTAAGGATCAGCAACTAGCAAACGCGCATGCACCGATCACTCGGTTAGAGTAAGATCTACCGCAAGCACACAACGCCATAATGAATGAAGCAATAGGACAACAACCTCCAGGAGATGAACCAGTGAGTGCAGGAAAATCTTATGGAGGCTGAATCGAAGAAGAAGAGGAGGATCCCGACGAAATAATGGACGTGGATTAAGTCATCGACTTCACGGAGATTCCACGACTAGAGGATGCGGAATCCGAGACAGAGCGGTTCCATAAGCCATGAGGTGACATCCGAGGCGTCGCGAAGAGTAGTAGGGTGCTAGCTAGTAGCAAGTGAGAAAACTAGTATGTAAAATAGGCGCTAGTTAAATAACGAGCATGATGTAATCACGCATGAGTGTATCATAGGAATCGTTGTAACGTGGATGTATAAACATGTGTTACTTGGATTTGATGGTGCTCTAATAAAGAGGGATTGTTGCATAAGATTCATTTGGGAGTTCTCATCTACGTATTCCTGTTTCTTCCATTATTATGTTGGAATGAAGATGTCTAACGTAAACTCTTCTTGGACAGAATGGTTGGAACAAGGAGACGCGATGAGCCCGAGAGTTCTCAACGCGGGGCGGGAAGCCCACCACCACCCCCGACCTTGGCACAGGCCATCGCTGTAGTATCTGGATTCTCGCGCGGAGCAGCGAGAATTGTTGGAGCAATTGGTCCGCAACACTCGCTCCACAAGAACGTCACCAAGGCCGCAATGCACCGGAGGAAAGGGTGACCTTCTCGGACTTCTTATCGGTTCGTCCCCGGTCTTCTCAAATGCGGTTGAGCCCTTGAAAGCCGACAACCGGCTACGCACCATCGAATCGAAGCTTGAACTGTTCCCATGCACGGATCATCGGAAGACTCTCTTCGCTTCTCAGCAATTACAAGGGTTTGCTGGAGCCCGGTGGGCAAATTACAAAGCAATGTTTCCTCCAGGACATCAAGTTTCATGGGCAGAGTTCACTAAAGCCTTCGAGAGAGCATCATATCCCGTAAGGCTTAATGAATCGAAGAGGAAGGAGTTCCTATCGCTAAAGCAAGGGGACATGAATGTGCACACCTACTCCAAGGTATTTAACCGCCTTGCTCGGTACGCTCCCGAACATGTGGACACGGATGCCAAGAAGAAGAATTTGTTCAAGGAGGGAATAAGTACCAAGCTACGGTCTCGCTTGGTGTTGAACAAGACCGACGGCTTCACCGACTTTGTGAGTGACGCGATCGCACCGGAAGACTCTATCCGTCTTCATCGGACGAAGAAGAACAAGAAGAGGCCGGCTACGGGACAAGGAAGTGGGGGACCCTCAAAGTACAGGCTGGTCTACACCGCACCGTCGGGTCGGCGTTATCAGCATACACCCTCTCGTCCCAATTTTTACCGGCGAGAACCAATCACCCCAACAATCTCAGCAACAGAGGCCAAATCAGTATGGTCCGCCTTATGAGCAACAGAACCCTCGTAATCCCGGACCGGTGGGTCAAGCACCGCAGCGAGAATGGACCGCCATGTTTCAATTGTGGCCGTTCAGGACATTATTACCGCAGCTTGTCCATATCCTCGAAGGCACCATATGCACCTAGACCTCAAGGACAGTCGCAAAACCAACAGAGGGCACCAGCCAAGAATACACCAGCAAAGACGGGCCGTGCCAACTTTACGACGGCCGAGGAGCTACCCGACGGAGGACAAATCTTAGCGGTGTGACATCCCCTTCGGGACCACCCGAGAATCGGAACAGAGGGACACTCGACGAAGCGAGTTACAACAGAAACATCATCTCATACAAGCTAGAATATATACATCATGGTATAATACAACCAAGTTTTCGAAATACAACATTCGTGCAGCGGAAAGATAACATTATTGAAGTTTCAACATCCTACGAGTATTCAGCCGAAGCTTGTTCTATTACAACTCAACGAGACTTAAGACGAAACGACGTGATGCACTCGAGCCCTTCGTACATCACGGTCCTCTCTCTTCAAGGTGTGGGGATACGTTCCCACTAAAGGGAACCTCCCTCCGGACACTCGCTCCTCCTCGGGAAAACTCGCCGTACAAGTCGTGATAGCACGACTCATTCCCTGTCAGGTAACGAACAAACCTTGAGTATTCTAATACTCAACAAGATCGACCCGTCAACATGGCACGCTAAGGCCGACGCCTAGTATGCAAAGGCTTTCCGATCGTGGGGTTTACTCCTTTGCGAAAAACAGCATTAAGGGGTGGGTCCTTACTTTCAGTATTTTAGCTCAGAGTTATGTTCATTAGCCATGGTGTTTGCAACCTAACTCTATTCAATCAAGTTTCCAAACAAGATATAATAGATCTTTATCCTTCCATCTCTCATCTTCCTCATCATCCATAAAAGTTACTACGATGTGACGAGCTAAACAAGCGGTACTCATTACTGCGAGGGACAGCGATTCGAATCGATTTTATACCAGCTGGCAAAACCCGACTACACGACGTATACGCATCACACCGATCGTATACGACAACCTTTCCCGCTAGCACCGACAGCAGACTAGCCATTTCCAACTCCCCGGGAGTATGGCGAAGCCACGACTTCCCTCGTGGTCGACCCATCTCCCTCCCGTGAGACTATCCTCTCACCGACAGCCGGCAAAAGAGAGCCGGCTACGCTACATCTCTCGGGGCGATAGGGTACATCAGCTTGTTGGGCCCATGATACCAGCATGTAGCATGGTACGATCAAACTTGTTCAACTAAGCCGACAACGGTACGGTCCTTGACCGACACGGACGGGGCTACCACCTTGCAAGACCTCATCTCCGTCTTGCCCTTTCTCCTACGGGGCCCGTCCGGTCTCAACTTCATTATCACTCTCAACATCTTTAATGTCAACACAAACACTCTTAAAGCCTCCATGCTTTAAGTGCCCTAAACATCTACCGTTGTCACTATGAATTAAGCTTAGCCTCTATTGAGCTACCTGTACCAAGTATAGAATAAACGAACGGAAACCTACCATAATGCATCTAAGGTGTCAACCAAACCCTAACACCTAATGCACAAGCATAACTCGTACTATGTGATAAAGTAAAATTTTTAAAACATAGGTAGGATGCACCGGGGCTTGCCTTGAGTTTGTTCGAAGTTAGTCTCCTCGGCGGCTGGGTCGATTTCGAGATCCCCGGCTCCGACTCGCCTCGGGTGGAACCTCGATTACTTCGTAACCTAGTCGACCGAGCAATGCATCGCGAATCACAATCTTGTATGCATCAATGCGTATGATGAAAGTATGCAAGGATTCATTAATGAAGTTCCATAGATAATAAGTAATGATTAATGCTTAATCACTTTAGTTAATTAACTAATTATGGATAAGTATGTTCATTAAGCATTAATTAACAATTAATTATGCTGATTAACAAATGTTTAATTAAGATTATTATTAATTAGTTTTGCTTTCCTTAATTACTTAATTAAGGTCACTAATTACTTAAGTTTAATAATTAACACATTAATCTGATTTATTAGCCAATAAGTAAATGATTACTTTGAGTGATTAAAGGTTAATACATTATGATCATATAAATAATAATACACTCTAAGTTAATTTTTGGAAAATAAATTTCATTATTAATTTCGTCTGCAGTATCTCCTTTGTTAAATACAATTATTTTTTCATAATTAAACATTTTATTTACATAAAATAATAGCTTTTCTTTATTAAACAAAGGGGATTAATTACAATTTACAGAATAAATTTAATCAAAATAATTATTTGATTTCACATTTAAATAGATCTTATTTTTCCGAGTCTAACAAAGTTGGTTTGGTATTTTTCTGAATTTTATTGAATTTTCTACGAATTTTGCAAGTTTAAAATTTAAAATTCAAATCGTGCCACACAAAGGGCCATAGGGTGGCCACACCTAATCCGCGCGTGGCCACACACGATCTCACCCGCGTGTGACCCGCGGTGTGGCACCGCCGCGGCGGCGCGGCCACCGGAGTTGGTCGCCGGTGAGCCAAAGCTCGCCGCGAACACACCTAGAGCCTCTACGCAACCACGCGAAAACAACCGTGCCACCCACACGACATGAGCTCGCGGAGCTTCTACGGATCATGCGCAAGCTCGGCTAGTAGTCAAAATGAGATGAACAAGCCCGGAAAAGTATGCTCACCGTGGAGGTGGCGGACGACGACGGCCGGAGTTGTGGAAGATCGTCGATTGCTCGTCCCTCCGTGGAGGAGATGCGGTAGTAAGTGACTAAGAACATGGAGCAAAGGGTTGCGCATCATCCCGAACCAAAATGATGGACGACGGCTCACCGGAGTTGACGAATTTGGAGTCGCGGTGATGGACGACGGCGGCCACGGACGGAGATGAAGCTTCCAATTCCGCTAGACGGAGGGAGCTCAACCAATCTTGGAGGCTCGGGTGAGCTCCGGGGACTCGTTGCGGAGTTTGTGGCGAGGTTCACTTGGAGGAAGAGTGGCCGGAGTGGCCTAGCGCCGGTGGAGTAGGGGTGCTGCAACGGCAGAGAAGAAAGGAGAAGAGGGGAGCTCGGCCGGGGGTTTGTGGTCGTTTTACATAAAACCCCCGGGTTTTTGTTTAATTAAAAAGCAACCTTCCGCAGCTCCAAAAATTCCGCAAAAATTCAGGGTGCTAATTGAGAAGATTTTAGGCATATTTCCTATTAAGTCCCAGTAGAAAATCCAAACCAATTTCGGATTAAAAATTCCTAGCTAAAATTCAATAAAGAGACTTTGTTTATTTTCTGCAATTATTTTTACATGACAAAATGCTTTCAGTAAATTTTCATAAATCTTTATTTGGGATATTTGAACCATAGAAAATGTTAAACTTGAATTTTCTTCTCATTTCATTTCTTTCTAACATTTCCTTTATTCTTTAGTTAGTTTGATATTTTATGTGATTATGATTAGTATCACATGCTTAATGATTTCACAAATAAAATGTGATGACATGCTCATGAATGCCATGAAATGCATTTTATTGCTGTGAGTTGTTACAGCCCTCCCCTTACCGGAATCTCGTCCCGAGATTCACGATCGAACGACTAAGCGATAGTGCTAAAGAACTCGGGGTAGTTTGATCGAAGAAACTCTTCTTGTTCCCAAGTAGCTTCAGCTTCCGAGTGATTGCTCCATTGAATCTTATAGAACTTAATGGTCCGATGTCGAGTCACTCGATCCTTGGTGTCAAGTACTTTGACCGGACGTTCGTCATATGTCAAATCCGGTTGTAATCTGTTCCACCTCAGCTGTCGGTATATCCATGGGTGGTTTTAAACACTTCTTCGGTTGAGATACATGAAATATGTTATGGATGCTCGCCAAGTGGGGCGGCAACTCCGATCGGTACGCCACGGCTCCACATCTTTCCAAGATTGGATAAGGTCCGATGTATCGTGGTGCTAACTTACCCGGAATCTCGAAGATAGACTTGATCTCCAACCCGAAATACTAATTCTCGTCGCCTCTTGTCGGTATAACCGATCCGTCGAGATTTAGCCCTCTTGAGGTTCCGTTGGATGAGACGTACTTGTTCTTCCGCATCTCTTACTAGATCCGGTCCGAAGATTATTCTTTCTCCACTTTCGGACCAATTCAAGGGAGTACGACAACTGCGTCCATATAGAGCTTGGAAAGGCGACATTCCCGCACTCTCTTGATAGCTATTATTATAGGAGAACTCTGCTAAAGTTAAGCACTTTTCCCAATCCTTACCATAGGTCAAGACACATGCTCGAAGCATATCCTCAAGATATTGATTGATCCTTTACGTCCGGCCATCGGTTTGAGGATGATATGCCGAGCTTCGTATCAATTTGGTTCCCAGGGATTCTTGTAGTTGTTCCCGTAATCTGGAGACAAATTGGATTCCTCTGTCCGATATAATGGTCTTTGGCACTCCATGTAAACAGAGAATTCGAGAAATATAGTTCCGCATATTTCTCGACGAGTGTACCGTGTATGTACTCGGTATAAAGTGAGCAGAACTTCGTCGACCGGTCCAAAATAACCCGGATAGAGTCGTGTTTTCGTGGACTTAGTGGTAATCCCATGATGAAATCCATGCCGACGTCTTCCCACTTCCATTCGGGAATGCTCGGAGGTTGTAAGCTGCTTGCTTCAAGTGCTCGGCTTTGACCCGCCGACGGACATTACATTCATTGACATACTTGGCTATTTCCCGCTTCATGCGTGTCCACCAAAACCTTTGCTTCAGATCTTGATACATCTTGTTGGTTCTAGGATGAATAGAATATTTGGACATATGCGCTTCATCCATTATCTTCTTGCGAAGCTCCCGGTTCTTAGGCACTACGAGCCTATTCTTAAACCGAGATAACACCTTCGTCATCTTTTCGGAAACACTTGACTTCATCCTTCCGGAGTCGTCTTTTGATGTGGTTCATACCAAGCATCCTTCGTTGAGCTGTTACCACTTCTTCACGAATGGTAGGAATAAGAGCCAAGTTGGTCAATGCTCCATACGGGATAATCCGAAGGATTGGCTCTTCACTTCCTTGTGGAGATGCTTGAACCATGAGTTGAGCCATGAGATTATTGCAATGAACCTTGCGGCTTAAGGCATCGGCTACCACGTTTGCCTTACCGGGGTGGTAGTGGATTTCTAGTTCATAATCCTTGATTAGTTCTAACCATCTTCGTTGTCGCATATTCGGATCCGCTTGAGTGAAGATGTACTTGAGACTCTTGTGGTACTGTGTATAAA
>JAUNZO010003210.1:0-81454 GCA_031894775.1 Chloris gayana
ATCCTATGTGGAATTTAATTAGAAAAAATTCCTTTCTTGGCCTCTTTAAAGTTGTTGGTTACTTTCTAGGACCAAATTTTTTGAAGTTCTCTATTTGGCCTCAAAACCAAATTTGGTTCCCTTTGAGGTCCTTCCATCCATTCTAGCACTTAACGGTGTTAAGTAATAGGTGAAATGACTATACTGCCCCTGATTATGAAAATTTTGTTTTTCTTTATTTTTGTTGAGGTATTATTTATCAGGTCCATATAATTTGAGCTATATTTTTTATTTCATAAATTCGCTAAAATTTGACATTATGTTTGCACATAAATCCACAACTTTTGCACCAAATGTACACATTATTGTGGGTGGAAATTTCAGCATCATTTTTTAATATAATTTCAGCACTACACATGAGAACATAAGAATTTCAGCATCATTTCATAATCAGGGACAGTATGGTTATTTCATCTGTTACTTAACACTGTTAAGTGCTAGAATGGACGGAAGAACCTAAAAGAGAATCAAATTTAGTTTTGAGGCCAAATAAGAAACTTCAAAAAAATTTAGGCCAAAAAAGGAACCAACAATTCTAAGACTGACTCCAACAGCTTATGCAAAGAGGTAGGCAAATCCAAAAATGCATCTCTAGTAGCTAGTGTTCACATGAATCTGTTCTCCAACAGAGGAGGCAAATGAGAAGCTACTTTTGCCTAGGAGGAGAGAGAAGAGCTACAAATGAATACTCTCCCTCCTCGAAGGTATTCAACAAACTCACCAACTTGTGAGACGCGACGGACACCGCACGCATGAGGACGCGACGGCGCGCAGGCCAGCAGACAAAAGAGGCGCGCGGACCTTCCAGGCGAGCGTGAGGCGGATGGGGCGAGCGGCTCCGCTGACGCGTGGCTGGCGCCGCGCGGGCAGGGTGGAGCGAACGACCGGTGGCACGTGAGGCGGACAAGCGAGTCCGGCGACGCGCAGGCGGCGGCGCGTAGCCGGCGGCGCGTAGGGCAGGGCGGAGCAGACGACCGGTGGCACGCGGGCGGGACGAGTGAGTCCGGCCACGCGCAGCCGGCAGCGCGTGGGGCAGGGCAGAGCGAACGGCCGGTGGTGTGCGCGGCGGAGCAAAGCGAGCGGACTGTGGCGTGTGGGGCGGGGCGAGCGGGTCCGGCACGCAGGCTCGGGTGAGCTCAGACCGGCACGACAGCGAGGCGGCCGCGGTCGCGGCGCCAGAAGTCGAAGACGCGGCCGCAAACAAGCGTGCGGCGAGGCGGAGACCATAGCGAGCGTGGCGGCACAACCGCGAACCGGCACAGCAAGGCGGAGGCAGTCGTGGCGCGGGAGGTGGAAGCGTGGCTGCGGACTGACATGCGGTGAGGCGCACGCGTGCGCAGACCAGCGAGCGATGCAGCGAGGCGCAAGCGTGCGTAAATCAGCGAGTGCGACGCGTGAGGGCGTCACGTGGAGGCGCGGCCATGGAGTGGCTACGGACCGACGGCACCGTGCAGGCGTGGCGTGGGCTGGAGACGGTGGGAGGAGGAGAAGAAAATGCACGTGTTCTGTTGGAGACGGTGGGATTGAAAACAAATGCAAATTACTGTACAGGTGAGGCAAAGGTGAATTTACATGTGAAAAATAGCTTTCCTCTGTTGGAGTCACTCTAAGAATGCTAAGAAAGGAATTTTTCTCATTTAATTATTAGTTTCCTTTGATTCAAAAAAGGCCTTATCTATCCTCCAGCAATGTGCATGCAATCAGAGGTTGCAGGAAGAATCTCAGATCTCTTGCAGGACCAACAGCGCTCAGCAGGCCCGAGTAATTGCTGACATTTGTGGGGAAACCGGAGAGAGAAGAAGAAGAAGAATATGAGAGAGGGGGAAAAGAGAGGAGAGAAGAAGTCGACGGGAGACGCGCGGGCTGCAGGATCCGGGACCCTAGCCCCTGATAATGTGCCCCCGGAGCGGGGAACACGACAAGGCTGACAGACCAAGGCATGCCAACAAGTGGCCATGGCAGCATTTGCGCCGAGATCACAGATCGCCACCACCCCTGGCCGACCCAACCCAGTGCCGGAAGGAACAGCAAAGCAACGCCGGCCGCCGGTTGGTTGGTTGGTTTTCGTCTGGCATTCGTCCCGGGTTGGGTTGCCCGCCATCTACCACCATCGCAGCGCGCTCCCGTGACTGCTCCTGTGGCCGGTGCTGGCGTGAGCTCGATTGATCGATCGGGTTCGTTTCTCTCCAGGCTGTATGATGGTCCAGCTAACCAACTCTCGTGTACACTGTTCGCTGTATGGCTGTACGCGGCGCAGGCACGGCTGATGGCGTACGGCCGTACAATCATTGTAGAGCACGCACTCCTTCCTGCTCCTCATTAAGAACCTGCCTGACCACCGGCCAAGTCCTCGTCGCAAACGCCTCGGTGCGTTGTCACGCCTTGTTGGCCAAGTATTCTTGGAGTACCGGTGTCCAGGAAGCACAGAGCACTGTCAATGTGCTCATGCCAAACGGTCTCCAGTACCGTTCAAATCCACCGCGGAAAAATAGACTGTACCACATGGACGCGAGGCGTTTCACCTTTCACAAGAAGCTGTTTTGGTTCATCTTAATTAGAAGCTGCGGTCTCGCGTACTACAATTTCGTGGTCGGATCAGCAGCACGTCCACGTTATTCGAATGGTCGCCACCCGTACCCTCGAAAACATACCAAGCGGGATATACCATCATTTGGGTACGCTTTCCTGATGAGGAGCCTCATCTGTTCATTCGGAATGACCGTGCTGCTGGTCTAATTTTTCTGTTCCTTGAGTGTATCGGCGATCAGATCTTGTACGCCCTATTTTACAAATCAAAGGGAGCGAGGAAAAGAAGCCGGACACAATCATTAAAGCAGGAGTTAGTGAGTTAGTACCGAGAAGACTAATCTGCACCTTCATACCGATTTCTTCAAGCCCCTCGTCGTGACGCTGCCCACCAGAAAACATCCATTGCACTGCGTGCACAGCTCGGACTTCATATTTTTTTTTCATATTATAAACAGTCCCAAAGGATACGCAAAGCTCCATTCTGCAAAAATTTTCTGTAGGGAAAGTGCTATTCATGCTCCAACAAAGAAAAAGGATAAGTTGCTATTTTACCTTCACAAAAGCGCCAAATTTTTTTTATATACAGCAAAGTATGAGTGTCATGAGAAAATTCAGTGGTGGCCAGCGAAAGACTACGTGCTTCCGCATCAGTTTTTAATTTAAACACGTAAAATGTATGGAACTATGTTCAAACTGGAATCAGATCCCCAGACTTGTCTTTAACATCAGCGAGAAACATAAATGCATCTATCACTTACATTTCAAAGGCTACACACCCCGTTTACGACTACGGAAACTCCCTGAAACCACCACTTCAAACTCGAACAGGATATTCTTATCTAGCACAATTAATTTCTTGTTCAAACAACGGATAGACAGAATGCTGCAACATGTGGCATCAGACAATCAGACCAAATAGATGTGCACCAGACTGTAGAATACAAAGATGTTTGATCCAAGACTATAAGATTCCAGCTATATTGTCCTCTTTACTTACAGTACCATACATGCCCCATGAGCTTAACTGCATAAGCACCCTGTTCCCTCCAGGGTTTCAAGGAGTAGAAGGCCCATCAGGCAGCTTTGTCTTTCGCTTCCTGCCAAGGATGGACGCCTTTTGCATTCTCACACCACCAACACGCCATTTCTTGAAACCAACCATTGATTCCCTAGCAGATTCATACACTTCACGGGGAACACAATCAGTCAGTGTAAATAGTACTACATGCCTAGTTGGTATTGTAATGTTGTAGGCAAATGTATGTGGAGATGTTTAGGGCTTGCCTCGAGTTTCTTCTCTGGTAAGACGTGGAACGAACTTTGGCACTGTCATCACCAAAGAACTATGAGATTTGCTAAGGATCTCTTTGTATCTACTAGTGAATGCATAGCGCAAGAAGAGGCCAATGCTCTTGTCACTCACCCTGTCAATGTCACATGAGAAATAAGCAAAAAAAAAGAACTTTAACAGACTTTTTGGTGAGGGAATACAGAACAGTTTGACACAGAAGGTGAAATAAAAGAGGACACAACATCACTCCAGCCTTTCTATTCATATGATATACTGCTTATTGAGCTTAGCTGTTTGATCATAGTATATGAGTTAGCTAGAATTCCAAGAGGACCTCAGAAATATAAAATCTTAAACAGTTATTTACATGTCTATCTTTCCTGGTTCAGATCCTGAACCTGCAAATTGTAACTGTAGTCCAGGACATGGGTTGGAACTGTAATCCTAAATGTACCTTCACTTGCAGATGCCAGGCTATTTGGAGAGCATATTCTCAAGGCAAAGACATGCATGTGCTTGATTTTTAGTTCAGAATAAAGGACTGACAATGGACAAGATTATAGTGTGGAATGAGAAATGGAATTGAAACTGCTCACTCTGCGATTATGAGTACAAAATTGCTCACTCACATTGCAGTTTTGCATGAGTGCAAGAGATGATTAGAATTCGCAGATGATCACTTTTTGGCGCAATGGTGAGGCTTATCACTTTCACAACCCATCGCCAAGCATAAATACCAAACGATGACAATACTAACACAGCATGGAAGCTAAGAAGCATAGCATGAGGGTGCTCAAAGGCGTCACCCAACCTGAACAAGTACTTGAGCTAATCAAGAAAGAGATCATGCTACAGAGGATAACATATAGCAGTACAGACACATCACAGTTTATGATAATTTAAGTATCAGAGGCATTTAATCTCTGCCCATGTAATACAACCATAAGAACTTAGCTTGCTAATATAAAAATAGAAGAGCACACTCCTGGTTATTTTTAAGAAAAGAAGAAATATCCTTGGCTGAGAGATATTCCCAGCTCTCCTCACAAGAACAGATATTATATTATCTCAGGACAGAAGATGCAGAAGATAACAGATCAGTTGAAATGGATATTGTACACATCTTACCTACTATTCTCAACCTTTTGTACCATATCCACATGACTACATTTTACTACTACAAAAACATTTAAATACCAGAACATCATTCACAATGTTCATAGTTGGCGCACTTGAGCTACTCTGAATACTCAACTAACATAACTGGCCTTTACTAAACAACTACTAGAACGTACAACATTTTGTAGTGTGCAAGGAGTTGTATGTCTACAGGGTTGATACTAAGCAATTGTAATAGAGCAAAATAATAGCAATATATAAATGGAAACCATTTTGTTAACGACCATTTGAATAATGGAAACCGGAATAGCATCATTTTTGATGGAGCAAGGTTGCTTTTTGATAGATGGAAGCAGTGCTTTAAGGAGAAATTTGCCTTAGTTTCAGTCAAGGCAAAGCAAACTGTAAAATCTCAGGTGGATAGTTTCCTATGTAATCTAGCTTAGTTTTGATACCCCCTTCTTTTCTCACTTTAGGTCTACGACCATGTATCATGTAAATAACTTTTGTTTATATTAATGACAAAAAAATAGGAAGGGGTCTTCCCTACTGACTTCGGTCGAAAAAAAGACAAGAGTTGTATGTCCACAGGGTTGATACTAAGCAATTGTAATAGAGCAAAATAATAGCGAATATGTTCAAAGAAGAAACAAATTCTGTAAAGGCTAAAGGGAATGCAAGCACACAACACGGGGGTAAGAGTAAATGAGAATCAATGGCTCTAAGATTTTAAAGTAAAACGACAATGAAATAGTGCAAGAAACATCTTCAGTTGATGCAAGATAAATAACAAGACTTACAAAGGAACAATTTTGCATCCCAACTCATAGAAGTAAGGACATCGAACCCTCAAATCAACACAGGCTGCATCAGCTTGGATCTCTTTTCGTGTTCTGCAGCATTACCACAACATTCAAATTATAAAACTGCAGGACATTTGTGTATACAATAGAATTACAGTATTCATCAGATGATAAACTCTTGACCATTATTTGAATATTCAGAGTAGATGAAGATGACTTTCTTTATCAGGAAGACTCATATGTTAAATCATTATGTTAGTGAAGGAACAGAAAGTAAGATTGATGAATGCAATTGTACTTCCGTGATAAATTACAGTAGAGCTACATTCGAACAGATCAAACAGAACTTTATATCAAATATCGTTCTTCATTGTTCTTTTCTGATAATGAGTATCGTTCTTCATTGTATGTAGAAATGCAATACTAGGAACCAAGTAAACCTACTTCTGTGTGAAGCACGGAGGCACATTTATTGACACCGCTTGTTCCATAGACAGCAGCCCATGCGCAAGCCAAAACGGGAGGTCAACCTTGGCACCCTTCTCTACCTGGATATAATGAACGTAAGGAAACATAATACTAGTACTTTTTAAATAGGGGAGCATCCTGCTCCAATGTCAGTAGAAAGAATAATAAATAGGGGTTCACAATGCAGTATCCCCAAACCCATTTGGATCCACAATAAATGTGCAAGACATGAGCAGTGAGCACGTCAACATCCAAACCAGAAAGATGACACTACATAAGAAGACTCAGCAAACCATTATTCAGTCCAAAACAGTTCCGTTTCGTGATTATCATCATAGACAAGAGACTTCTCGACATGTTTTATGCAGGTGTATACACTTACATTAAAGTAGTTCAGCACAAAAGAGCAGTTGGATAGGCACTTACACAGTTGGTTTCAGCGCCAGGATCCAGCAGGCCAACACCATTAGCGGTAACTTGGAAAACAACTGAAATGGGCTGCAACCAAAGGACAAATACACTGAGCCGTGTGTACACAAGCATCATGCCTCCATCCAAGAAAAGAGGATAAAAAAGGAGGCAGTCCTCACCTCCTCCTCCATGAGGATGTCATCGATGTCGTAATACCCCGGCATCTCAGCAGCCAGACAGAATCACGACGGCTTGCTCCCAAATCTGCAAAACCAATTCGCATAATGTAAATCAACAGCAGCGTAGAATTCGCCTCACAGGACAGCAGGTAGCACCAGCAGTACGGAAGTAATTCGAACTGCGTGGGGCCTCTGTGTGCTCCTCAATCGGCCAAATAAATCGCAAACGCGCCGGATTTCAGTAATTGGGAGGTGTCTCAGGGAAGTCGGAAGGCATTGAAATCCTTACCTCAGGACAGGCGCCAGCAGGTCGGCCAGCAACTGGCGCGAGCACGGGTGGCTACGAAGGGGAACGCCGGGCGTTGGGCAACTCAGCGGATGCCTCGGCTACGGTGGAGGCGGCTCCGGGCGACCGGCGACGGAGACCGAGAAGCGGAGGCGGAGGGGGATCTGGGCGGAGAAAATTTGGGATTTTGTTTTCGCGGTTTTGTTTCCCCGCTCATTTCCAGTTTTCGCGGGAAGCGGGGTATATGGAGAGCGTATATGGAGTATGGACTGCTTGTTATTCACCAAAAAAAAATATGGACTGCTTGTTGGATCGGTTACCAAATAACCGCGGTGGCCCAGCCCAAAATCCTCCGTCGAACGAGACCAGCCCAAAATCCACGGGCGAGCGCACGGAAGGCTTCTTGCGAAAGAATTCGGAAAGAAAACGACAAACACCGTATTCCGTCCCGTCCCAAACCCGTTCTCCGTCTCGCCAGCGCTCCTCCTACGATCTCACCTATCAAACTTTGGGTCCAAAGTTTTGAAAAAAAAATCTTGAATCAAATTTTGAATGAAGTCTTTTCCGAAAGTTTGGATGAAACTTGAACAGAAGTTGAACGATGGTAAGGGGGAAATCTAGCAACAGCGAAGTCCAATTAAAAAACAAAAAAACCGAAGCGGCCTACTCCAGCGCCCCACCGCTGCCATCACATAGTATGGGTGTGATTTTAACACAACTGCTATGGGTTTCAGAGCATCGAGATCAACAGACAATATCGTCGGTTGTTAAAAATAAAAGATGCCAAAACTTAAATTTAGAAATATCTCGACTTAAATTTGAATAGGACAAGCAATATATCACATATATCTTAAATTTGACTAGAATTGAATCATGTTCTCCATGCTAGAACAAGAACTAGAGCTACAAGAAAAAAAATCAGAAACAAAAAACTGAAAAATGCAAGTGCAAGAAAATCTAGACTTTTACATGTATGCCACTAAAAAGTTGCTCCTAGCCTGTGTGCCATTGGAAAGTTCGTTTATACCTGTACACCATCGGTCTAAACTTTATTGTCTCACATGCCATTGTGGTTTAATTATATTAGTTTTTCAACGTTAGTTGTCCTAACAGGTAGGACAAGACGGTGGAAATGACCATTTTACCCTGTCATGTTTCGAGTCACAACCCCGTCGACTCGCACGTTTTCTCCTAGGCGCTTGTGCTCTCCAACCCTAACCCTAGGCTGCGGGCGGCAGCGGGCGGAGGCTGCAGCACGGCGCGGAGCGTGGCACGGCGGGCTAGCAAGGTTGCGGCGCGGTGGGGGAGGCTGCGACGGCTTTGCTTAGCCGAGCTGCCAGGACAGGGCGCTTACGTGTAGAGAGATGGAAAAGACAGAAAGGAGCCGGAAGAAGATGATACATGGGACCCACCGTCACGATAGCAAACCATGTCAACAAAACACTAAACCTTTTGCTACGGGGATGATGAGTACGTGATGTGTGTTGTTATGTGAAGAAAACCAAGTGAATTAGTTGCTGTCTTGTGTGCTCATAAATATTTTGTGAGAAACAAATTTATGGTCTAATATTACACAAAAAAGTTTCAAATTGATGTGTTTTATTTTTTAAAAGATGAAACATTGTGGCATATATGAACTAATGTTACATGTATTGTTTTATTTTTTGTGAGATGAAAAATTTTGTGTTACTGTGACAAAGTGTTTCTTGTATTTTTTAGATCCCATATATAACTCTTTTTTTTTAGAAAAGATATATGTTGTGACTCAAAACAACGATAGGGGCAAAATGGTCATTTTCAGCGTCCAGTCACACCAGTCAGGGTCCATGAACACATGTTGTACCTCTGCTGGCGTGCTTCGCGTCGGAGCCGGCACTGCTGCTCCTCATGCACATCGAGGTCGACCGACTTGGTCATGGCCCAGCTTCGCACAGTCGCGACTTGACCGTTGACCATCGCCCAACTCCGCAAGCATGTCGGCCACCCGTCGTTGCCGGGCCCCTTCCTGCCCACACAGCCGCCGCCACCACCTATCTCCGTTGTGCCTATGGTTAGGGCCTCTCGGCCGCAGACTCATGCAGGCTTCGTTCGGTTCGGTTGGGTTCCAGTGAGCGGAACACATATAGGGAGGCAGGGGCACGAGGGTCTTTTGCCCTTTAAGAAATATTTCTTCTATTTTCTTTTCAGCCTTAATTCGTAGACAGAAAAAAAGTAGGGGTAAACGAAACTTTAAATCTCACATAACAGGGACAATCATGCAAAGTTGAAAAAAGATGGATAAATTCATAGTTGAGATTAGAAATAGGGGCAACCATACAATTCCGCCCAAAACTAAAGACACTAATTTCTCATAAAGACTCACAGTAATTTGGCAGCACGAGGCTATGGTTTGGTATCGATATCTAATTTTTTTCACATAATAATGTCCCTGTAGCAAAACATGTAGGTTATTAACTTTATGTCATTGTCTTGATATTCTACTACTATTATAGATCTGATAACACAACCTAACTGTGTCTTGTCATATTTGGTAATACAATCAATTTTCCACTAATTTATTATTATGATACCCCCTCTATCCCAAAATATAAGCATTCGAGGATAGCAGAGATATTGTCCAGATTCATAACATTTTCAATAAATATGGACACATTAATGTACAACTATTGCAGATGTTATGAATCTAAACCAAACCTAGAAATGCTTATTTTTGAGATACTAAAAAGGTCAAAATTGAGTTTTCAAAACGTCCAGTAGAAGTGGTAGTATTTCCTATTTCTATGATGGATGCTTATGGCTGATGTGCACAAGGAGCCAACTTATAACTGTATGTGTTAGATGAGGTGCGCAGATCCGAAAAGTTATAAATAGCCTATAATACACCAAAAAATGTTCTTTACAATAAAAAGTTTCTTATTTTATGTGATTGAGGGAGTTTCATGATCACCTGCTGATGGTTCCGTGGCAGACCCGCCTAATGAAGAGGCGTTTCCGTCTCCAGGATCATCATGGGTGGCATCACGCGCTGTGATACCCGATATTACAACATACAAACATAAGCATAGCACAATGAAATATAAGTACAAGTCTCTTACATTCATCCCAAGTACATTAGTACATCGTAGTCTCATGAGCATCGAAGCTAATAAGTTTGGAAATTAACTAAACAGCGGAAGCATAAAGATACAATCGCTCTCTCGACAATACATCATGGGCATCCGGCAGAGACGGATGTTCCCGCCCTAGAACATCTTACCGGCACATCATCAACACTACTCCTCCGGACCGCACCACTCCCAAGTGTAGTGGCCTCCGTCCGAGGACCGATCCTGCGAGACGTCATCTCCGGCGACTAACTCCTGCTCGACGGGGTCCTCTCGAAAACCACATAGAGCAAAGCTCGAGCAACTAGAGCTCAGCAAGATCGACCCATCAAAGTGGCCATCTACAGCTCGATCGCTAGACATGCAAGGGCCAGGAGGTAGGATACATTAAGCACTAAGTCGGCCTACAAGTGAATCCTTACTTTCAACTTTTAGCAGTTTAATTAAGTTGAAAGAAAGAATAAATTTAATTTGCACTAAGTTACTGCATTACATGTTTCCAAACAAGTAATTAAGCAATACAGCAAATTAATCATATTCATCATCATCAATGTTTCTCTTCTTACTACGTTCCGGCGCAGGGACAAGTGGTACTCGTTACTCGTGAGGGGCAGCGATTCGAATCGATTTACATCCTGGAGGAGAAACCTGATTGCACGTCACATACGCGCTTCCCGAAGCCGCATGAGACAACCTTTCCCAGCCGGCACCGTAGTGTTAGTCGGGCCTAGCTCCCCGAGAAGGGTCCCCCACGCGATGCCGTCCCGGACGCCATCCGTGAGTAGAGTGCTCCCTTCTCTCCTCCCAAATTCTTGCCAAGTAACCAAGAGAGTAGGGTATCTCTCTAACATACGGAAACCATCGGTATGCCGGTTCATCGGGCCCATTAACTCCAGCATGCAAACAGTACGTTCAAACTTAATCCACATGGGCCGGACACGACGCGGTCCGTGTGTGCACGTACGGGGCTACAACCTTGAAGACTCTTTCAGTCCTTCACTTTCCACCTAAGTTGCCCGTCCGGCCTCCAATTTTCCATTCTCAACTTGATACTTAGCATCGTGTCCAAAAAGGTGATTGTCCTATCTACGAGTGGTCTCCGTACCACTTGACGGATCATCGCCCTAATTAAGCAAGCATCTAGCATAGGGTGATCGAGCCAGGGTAGATAGGGTCCTACCGCATGCTAGGGTTTCATCACAACTCCCGTAGACCTAATGCATATTACGGACCTACAAACATAGTGACGAAATTAAAATACTTAATTTAAAAGGTTGTGCACCGGGCTTGCCTTGAGCTTGACCCTGAATAGCTGGGTCAACAACAGCAGCAGTTTCTGTCTCCTCCTCGTCGGCTACCACGTTCACCACCGCAGCTACATGATGCAAAGGTGAGGTGTGAATTTGATGAAAACATGATATTTAATATTTTATGGAATACGTGCGAATTTCATCAAATACACGTAATTCATGAGTATAAATTAACTTGGTGTACAGCGAGATGAAAATGATTTAAGGTGATTATTTAATTTAATCTCCTTCATCAACTCCCATGAAGCATTTAAATTATTATCACATGTGCAAGAAAATAATTCAATAACCTTAGTAAAACTAGGTAAAAATAGCAATTAAATTGCCCCTGGTCCTTAGGCACATGTTATAGATAATAACTAAATTAAGCTTCATAATTTGGGGTAATTAAATAAATGATCAAGTCCTATTCTTGAATTTCCTAAAAAGAATTTAACCTAAATAAATTGCTTCTGATTATGCCAAACTAAATGCACTATAAAATAATACATGACTCAAGGAGTCCAACAAAATTTAGTTTGCAATTTTTCGAGGTCTAGAACTCTGGATATGAATTTTCTAAGTTTGAATGGATTTCAAGCACTATTTACAAAATTGCCATCCGGGATTAAATTCAAATTTCCACGCTCCGTGCCACACCGGGGACCACAGGGTTCCGGATCCGCGTGTTGCTGTGGCCACACGGGATCTCGGGCCGTGTGGCCCGCCCTCGTGGCCTCACCGGCGCATGGCCGGAGGCGGCGGCGCGTGGCGAGCGACGGGGGGGGTCGACGGGGCGAAGGGGTGCTCCACGCGGCCGCAGGCTCAATAGAGAGGCGGCGCGACGGCGGGTGGCGGAGCGGGGTGGTCCGGCGAGGGCGCTCGTCGCGGGGAAGGGGCGAGAGGACGAATGGCTTGGCCGTGAAGCTTCACCGGAGCACGGCTCACCGGCACGCCCTTGGTTGGGGATGAGCACGATCGGAGACGGCCGTCGGCGTGGAGGTGGCGGCGGCCGGTGTTCCGCGGCCGGGGAAAATAGGGTTTCCGGCTACCTCGCGAAACAAGGGAGAAGGGTTAGGGTTTAGGAAGAAGCTCCATCATCCTCGCGCACCCATCGGGACAATAATGAGGGAGAGAGGCTCACCGGAGAGGGTCAATTTGGCCGCAGCGCCAATGGCGGCCGGAGGTGAGCTTCGCGGGGAAACTTCGAAATTGTTCGGGTTTAGTCCGCCATTTTTGGGGATTCTTGGGCGTGGAGCAGGGTGGGGGTGAGGTGGATCCCGCGGCGTGCTTGGCCCGAGCTGCGACGGCCGAAGGCGGTGGGGCGGCGAGCTTCTAGGGCGGCGGCAATGGCGGGCGGGAGTGGAGAGCAAGGGGGAGAGAGAGGAAATGGGGAGGGGGTTCCGACCGTGGTGGGAGAACCTCCCTTTGTCCCTCGGACCAGGTAGGGACGCGGCCGGAGGGCTGGCGCCACGCGGCGCCGGCATACGGCGCCGGTCGGGCGCGGGGCGCGCCCGTGCCTCGCCCTGTGTGGCTGACCGGTGAGGCCCGCGAGAATATGCCCCAACATCTTTTCTTTTTCCTCCATTTTTCAAATGTGGCCGGGTTCGAATTTGAAAATTCAAATGCAAGGCCTCCCCAAGCTCAAATATTAAAAAAGAAAATTTTGCTGGATAGTGTAACTCTAGAAAGTGACATGAACGTTGAGTTTACTAAAAAATTCCTTCTAGATAATTTCTGGAAATTCAGAGAAAAGGCTTAAAAGCTAAGTTTCTCTGATTTATTTGAGGTATCAAACCTTGATGAAATCCAATGGGGTTTTGTCCTAGATTTTTCATTTGACATGCCCTACAACATATATTTTTGGTTGACTATACTTGTGTTGTATACATTTGAGTTGTAGTTCAAACCAAAGTGTTTTTGAATTTATTCGCTGCCCGAAACACTTTGCATGTCAATGAAATTTCTTGGGTGGGTAAATCCAGACTTGAGATTAGTTTTAAAATTGCTAACTCGCAAAAATAGCACACGGAGTGTCACAGGTTCGTGGGAAGGCCACTGTCAAATCTCTATCATGCAGTAAATTTAAATGGAAATCAAATTATGGTGTATAATTTTGAAGGAGGAGCTGGATAAGAAATTGTACATTGTAATAGGTGTTCATGATGGATTTCCCTGAATATTTATTGAAATGCATCCAGCCTATGTTAAAGATAAGTGGGGTTTAGTTAGTGGCTTTCACGTTCATGGACACGAAAGATGGTCCTGATTATACATAAATATGCTCATACTCTGTCATTGACCGGTGATAAAATAATTTCACGGTATTAAAGATTAAAAGGAGAATGTCAACAGTTAGGCATGAAACACTTTGTTCATTAATATTTCACATACGAGATTATATAATCCAGCATATATAAGCTCAACCGAACTGAAATAAAATAGAAATACAACTTATTCTTTTAGCTATTGTTTTTTCAAAGTTATGTTTGACATTTATCAAATATTAGAATTCCATATATTTTAGAAGGGAGAGAGAGTAGTGTAAGGTAGTCTTTGATCCTCTTCTGGTCACGCCCTGTCATGAGCACGAATCAGTCGGGATCTCACATGATGTCCAAAGCACCGGATAGAAATTCCGTGAACTTACCTTCTTCCAAGTATTTCCACCAAGGTCTGGCTATGCCGAGCCATTGATATTTGCAGCTCGTAGGCATTCTTCACTGTTCCTGGGTAGTCAACTATGCCACTACTCTTTCTCTTCGCTATTTCCTTAAGCTTCTTCAAGAATTTATCCTCTTTGTCGACCTTATGAACCACCCAAATAAAATCACCTGTATCAATGAGTTTATCATGTATCGTGGTGGTAAGGCCTAACAGGGACGACATTAGCTTCATATTCTCAGATTGCACTTGATTCCTCTGTGTATGCGATGAGCTCTTATCACCACTAGTTGTAGCGTACTGACTATTAAGATCGTCATCCAGTTTAGTAAGCAGGATCTGTTCAACGACCTGCAACAATAGAGTTTGTTTTCCATCAATACGTACACGAATCAACAAATGAGCCAAAAAAAATAAAAGGTTGTGGCACTGATCATGGTTTACCTTCGTAAGCAGAGATAACATAATCCTTGCGGTGTTCATGACATTTTACTGAATGGTTACACAAAATATTCAAGATCTCTGTGGCACATAATCTATAATATATTTCCAAGTCTGAAGAAAGAATTTCAGTCAGCCCTTGGACAAGGCCGCTCTCTGTTACGGTGCCCGTGGATCCAGTTCCCCAGAAGAGCTCAGAGACACCGAATGGTCTGCTTATAGCATCAATGGAAAGCAACCGTCTCAGTGCAGACCCAGATTTTCTTCTCAGTCCCATGGTTTTTTCAGCCTGTTCTTTCACCTCTTCCTCCGTTAGGTTGTTGTTGCATCTTCGATCAGCAGTGAAGATTCTAAGCAGTGTCGAGACAAAACACTCCCTGCTCTTACTGGTCATGGCCGTGGAATCAGTATCAAGAGATATTTCTATAAGGATCTCAATGGCTCGTTCCTTCAACTCTTGTGTGCCGCTGATTGAAATCTCACCCTGCAATGTACATATCATTCCATCAACTGTGTGTGCATTCCTCGCAATTTCTTGTCGCAGCTGCCTGCTGTCTTCTCCGTGAGCGCTGACCAGAAGGCTAACCACACTCATTGATCCAATCAATACGTCAGCCAATGCAACGTCCTGATCAGTGTGGGTCAAGTAGTACGAATTCATCGGTGCCATGATCCTGGAGAGGAGAACTTCATCCTTGATTATATCTCTGCAGTTATGCTTGTCGCGGGCAAGCTTCTCGAGAATCAGAAATCCTTTGAGGACGAGCTCTTCAGGTCCCCGTGATACCACAAAGTTGCATTCACAATTTTTTCTGCTGTCGGGATCTGTGGCCTTCAACTTGGCATGGTAGATAATAGAGAACAAATATATTGGAGGAGCATTGTTCTTTTCTGTTGCAACCTTGCTGGGCCTCCTCTGCACTCTGTCTCCACACAAGACATTAGTATGGTCATCTGACGACAAATGCAGTGTTTCGGAGCACTCGAGCAATGAAGAAATGCATTGCAGTGCCCCGGGGAACTGAGCCATAACGATGTCACCAGCAACATCGGCCACTATCCTCGCAGATCGCTCTCTGATCTCTCTAAAAGCATAGCCTTTGTGCCCCAGAGCAGCAATCAGATTCCTCACGCATTGTTGGGAGGACAGTAGATACAGCCTTCTTAACGTTGGTGCATCCTTGTACCCAACGAGCGTGTCTAGAATCCTTGCCCCAGAAAGCTGATCGTCCCAAGTCCCCGTCGCCATCAAACTCACGGCAAAAGATATAAGGTTCCAGCCGGCAGGGGATGCAAGATCACTGGCACACCTAACTTTAGTTTCTTGCAGATATCTCTGCACTATCTTGCGGCCCCAAGACCCGAACAAGCACTGCCTGTTCACCGCTGCCACGCGGCGCGGCTCGGTCCAGAACAGAACGAGCCAGAAGTAGAAGAGCAGGCCCTGAAATAAAGTGAGAGAGTAGAAGATATCCATCGCAGCCTTAAATTTTGCACTATAGGTGCTGCCGTAGTATTTCTTGTTCTGCAATAGGTTTATTGCTGAGACAAGGACACAGAACATCGGCCCAAACAGATAAAGGATCGACAGGCATATGCCGTTAACCTTAATAATTGCTGTTGGGAAGCTGAGAAGAATTGCCGTGAGTGCTCGACCAAATCTGCTGCATAAGTACTCGGACCATCCATGGTACACACTCTGGGAAGCCCTGAGAAGTCCATCCTCGTACTCATACACAGTCAGAATCCTGTCGCATCAGATTAAAAAAAAGTAAACCTGTGTGTGGGTGTATATGCCGTATAATACTAGAGTAAATCATATAGCTCCAAACTGATTAGTATGCATGAAAAAATCGACAGTATGAAACATATCAAACCATAGCCCTATATAAGAGAGCAAAACTTGTCCGACCATATCAGATTTGTTGCGACATCGTGGGACAAAAACAATGGGTACCAGAGTAACAGAATCAAACATGTTCCAAGAACTGAAGTCCAAATATTTAAATTATTACTCTGATGTGCTGCCTTCCAATAGAAATGACATTTATAATGTATTGTTATATATGAAAGACGCAAAAAGACACATACGCTCGCCGATATTAACTCACCAAAAGGTCATAAGAGTAAAAAAAAAGTTATGGTAAGCATTTTGCTGATTAAAAAATGATTCATATTTTGGAATAGCAAAACATTGATTATGGTTGCTTCTGTGTGTGAACTCCTACTCAAAGCTCACCTGGACGCAAGCCCTAGGCTCATAATGGTCAGGAACCAGAACTCCATGACAGGAAGGTCGGTAACAAAGCCGCCGAGAAGCACCACCGTTGACCAAGACACCGCCAAGAATGTTACACCGGTGATAAACTTGCGCACAGCTTCCTGGACCACCGCGTAATCATTGATCAGCCTTTCTTCTGGCCTCAACGTTTGATAATGGTAAGCAAAGCCGTCAAGCGCTGGTGCATCCTCTTCCTTAACAACTCTTCCCCTTTCCGATCGTTCTCCCATCGCCTCTAGAACCGCGGTGCGGTCACAGCCACTACAGCAGCCACGGGTCTGAGTTAGAAATGAGGATGAACGGTATCTCACTTCTGGCTGGTTACTTATCTCAATGAGTCATATTACTATTTTCTTATCACAGTTTGTTATTAACATTCTTCCTATCTAACCATCATTCTATGTCAGCTTCATACTTTTCTTAAACGAGGATAAATTATCTCATAGAGTCCATACTGCCACATGGAAGCTAGTATTTCAGCTTGCGTACAAACGCCCTCCATATGTCAAGGAAAAATAATGTTGTACGCACGTCAGCAGGAAGGTCTCAGAAGTCATAAAGATTCCTCCATTGTTATTGGGGATTTAAAACTCTGGGATTTATCGTTGGCCCATACAGAAACCTCATTAGGACTGGTTTTTTTTATCAGGTCCATAAGATCTTTTGGCTGAATATTATTGCTTTTGCGGTACTTGGGTTATGTTCTGTGGTTCCTCTTGTTCTTTTCATGTGACAAACAATTATTGCAGGATTACTTTTACTAATCATCGTTTACTCTGGCAGTCTGGCTATTTCAAAATAACTTTATTTTTAGAGTTGGTCCAAACAGATGTGTTTGATCAAGTTTATAAGATAAATTCATTGGCCGTCTTGGATGTGGCCTATTTTCCCTCCCCTCTCACTCTCAACAACGGTGAGAGAGGCTGGCTGCTGACAATGATCTGCCCCGAAGTCATAGGCCATATTCTTGTTGGCGATGAACACAGCCGGCTGACTTTCACTGCTGCAGGCGACCACCTCTCAACACTAGGAAACAAGTAAACCTACTTGTGTGTCAAGCATGGAGGCGCATTTATTGACACCGCTTGTTCCATAGATAACAGCCCATGTGCCAGGCAAAACGGGAGGTCGACCTTGGCACCTTTCTCTACCTGGATATAATGAACGTAAGGAAACACAGTACTTTTTTAAAATAGGGGAGCATCCTGCTCCAATGTCAGTAGAAAGAGTAATAAATAGGGGTCCACAATGCAGTATCTCCAAACCCATTTGAGATCCACAACAAATGTGTAGGAAATGAGCAGTGAGCACGCCAACTTCCAAACCAGAAAGACAACACTACATAAGAAGACTCAGCTAACCATTATTCAGTTCGAAACAATTCCTTTTTGTAATTTTTTTTAGATAACGGAACATTATTCCTGCCTCTACACCCCCAAAAGAGGTATACACAGCAACAGTTTACAACAAGAGTTCTTAGACTCACACCAAAAATTCAAATTGGAAACAACTCCGTAACACGCAGGAAACAGATGAAGCAACCACACACTCACTACTAGAACTGAACTATAATGAACCATAAGGCATGAATGGAAGGAGCTAGGCTTCGATTCGATTAGAAAACTTCCAACCAAACTTTGCGAAGATCTCCATGATGATGATCTCCAATTTTCGGCACCCAAGCTTTATTTCTTTCGCCTCCTCCTCCTTATGCAATATAGACCATGTACGCGTCCAATATGTCATCCTGAAAATAATCTGCAAAAGAGTGTTTGCTTTGGTCTTGTTAAAGACCATGTCATTCCTATTCAACCACAAACTCCATAAAAGAGCTGATACACCCACTAGCACTAGATTTTTATCACCGTTGTGAAAACGATTTATCCAATTATGAAATAAATCTTCAATGGACGTGGGAGGTTGAATGCCAAATGTAGAGTAAAGGGTGAGCCAAACAAAATGAGCAAATCGACAGTCAAAGAAGAGGTGTTGAATACTCTCTAATGAACTACAATAGCAGCAAGTAAGAGAGCCATGCCAATTTCTTTTTGCCAAGTTATCCTTTGTTAGAGTGACCCCCTAATTAGGTACCAAAGAAAGATTTTGATCTTGAGAGGAACTTTAATTTTCCAAATTGGACACTTGAGAGGTATAATACCGCTTTGTATAATCGTTTTGTACATGGATTTGACCGAGAACATACCATTGCCGCTTAGGCTCCAAGTAAAGATGTCTTTATTCCCATTAAGGGATACACCTAGTACCTTGGATACAAGGTCATACCATTGTTGAAGAACATTTCCGACAAGTGCCCGCCGGAATGAAACTTTTAGTGGCCTTGTACTTAGTACATGTGCTACCGTCGCATCTTTCTTTCTAACAATGTTATAAAGAGAGGGGTATTTAGTACCCAACGGTTTGTCTCCAACCCACGTGTCCTCCCAAAATCTTATTTCAGTGCCGCTTTGTACCCGGAATTGCCCACACTCTAAGAATTGATCCTTTATCTTCATCAAACCGGACCAAAAGTGTGAATCTCCGGGTTTCTTTTTCACTTGCGTGAGAGTTTTATTTGACAAGTATTTCCTTCGTAGAAGGTCTTGCCACATACCCTCTTCGTTTATTAGCTTGAAAAGCCATTTGCTAAGTAGACAAGTGTTTTGGATTTCTAAATTTTGGACACCTAATCCTCCAAAATCCTTTGGACGGCATACAATACTCCATTTAGTGAGTCTATATTTTTTCTTATGGTCATCACACTGCCAAAAGAATCTTGACCGGTAATAATCAAGCCTTTTTAGCACCCCTTTAGGTACTTCAAAGAATGAGAGCATATACATGGCTAAACTTGTGAGTACGGAATTAATGAGGACTAGCCTCCCTCCGACGGATAGAAGTTTACCTTTCCAACTTGCTAGCTTCTTTTGAAATTTTTCCTCAATGATATTCCAATCATTATTAGAGAGTTTCCTATGATGCATAGGAATGCCAAGGTACTTGAACGGGGTTGAGCCCGTTTTACATCCAAAGAGTTGGGCATAGTCATGCTCAAAATCTTTGGCTTTGCCATAGCAATAGAGCTCACTCTTGTGGAAATTGATTTTTAATCCGGATAGTTGCTCAAATACACTTAAAACTAGTTTAAGGTTTTTAGCTTGATCCAAGTTATGATCCATGAAAAGGATTGTGTCATCCGCATATTGAAGTATAGAGAGACCTTCATCCACCAAGTGCGGTACCACTCCAGTAAAATCCCCATTGTCCTTGGCTCTTTGAATGAGAATAGCCAACATATCCACTACGAGATTAAAAAGCAAGGGAGATAGTGGATCTCCTTGCCTAAGACCTTTCTTTGTTTGGAAATAATGACTTATGTCATCATTAACCTTAATACTCACAATCCCGCCCTTGACGATTTGCTCAATCCATTTACACCATAACGGCGTAAATCCTTTCATCCTCAACGTTTGTTGAAGGAAAGACCAATTGACCTTATCGTATGCTTTCTCGAAGTCTAGCTTGAGGATTACCCCATCTAGCTTCTTTCTATGCATCTCATGTATTGTTTCGTGTAAAATGACCACTCCTTCCATTATATTTCGGCCGGTCATGAATGCTGTTTGCGAAGGTCTTATGACCTTTTGGGCCACCAAACCCATCCTATTAGTCAACACTTTAGTGAAGATCTTGAAGCTCACATTAAGCAAGCAGATGGGTCTAAATTGTTGGATTTGTTTTGCTTCAGCTTGTTTGGGTAGAAGAGTGATTACTCCAAAGTTTAGGCTAAATAGAGGTAGGTTCCCATTGTGGAATTCATTGAAGAGATCCATTAGGTCTCCTTTGATGACCTCCCAAAAGGCTTGATAAAACTCGACCGGGAACCCGTCCGGCCCGGAGCCTTATTATGGTCCATTTGAAAAATTGCCCTCTTAATCTCCTCTTCCATGAAGGATGAGGTTAGGATATCATTCTCCTCCTGGCTTACTTGGGGAATATCCCCCGCCATGGCTTCCGACATAGAGAAGCCATTTCTTTCCGGAGGACCAAATAGGCCTTTGTAATAGTTTGTGATGTATTTCCTTAGGTTCTCATCACCCTCAATGGCCCCTTCCTCTTGGTCTAATCTGAAAATCCTTGCTTTTCTATGTTTACCGTTTGCCACGAGATGAAAATATTTGGTATTACAATCACCATACAACAACTTAGTTGTTTTGGCTCTTTGATACCATTTAATCTCCTCTTCACGTAGCATTTGGACTAGCCGTTGTTTTAGACAATTTTTTAGGTCAAGTTCCGATGTACTTAGACATTGTACTTCCGCTTTTTTGTCAAGTTCCTCCGTCTTTTCTAAGATTTTGGCTTTTTCTTTTTTGTAAGAACCACTAGTGTTCTTTGCCCATCCTCGTAGGAATTGTCTAACTCTTTGTATCTTAAATTGCCAACGTTGTAGGGGAGTTCCACCTCTCTTTTCATTTCTCCATACCTCCTCAACCAAGTCATGGAACCCCTCTCTTAGAAGCCATCCAAGTTCAAATCTGAACAATGGTTGTTTCTTGTTATTTGTGGTGGTTCCGGTATCAAGAAAAAGAGGAGTATGGTCTGAAATTTCACGGGTTAAGGCTTGCACAGTGGACAAAGGAAACTTAGTTTCCCACTCGGTGCTCACCAAAATCCGGTCCAAGGTTTCATACGTAGGATTATCCCTTGAACTAGCCCAAGTAAACTTTCGATTAGATAGTTGTAACTCCCGAAGATTTAAACTATCTATTACTGCGTTAAAGAGAAAAGGCCACCTATCATTATATAGGTCATTATTTTTCTCTTGTGGGTTTCTAATAATGTTAAAATCACCTCCAACTAGTAGAGGTAGATTTTCTTTTGCACAAGTTTGTACTAATTCAGTCAAAAACACTTCCTTGAACTCCGGTTGGGCAGCCCCATAGACTGCTACCAGGATCCATCGGAAGCCATCTTTGATGTTTCTTAGGTGGAACTTGACATAGAAGTCACCCTCATCTATTCCCCCTATATCATAGGTATCCAAATTAATTCCTAGAAGAATGCCCCCGGATCTACCATGCGGTGTTGTCCAATGCCAAAAGAAGTTTTGGCCTGCACAAATCTTGTTTAAAGTGCCCTTAGTGTAATCTTTTTGCCCGTTTCTAGTAGAGCAATGAAGTCTAGCTTCTTTTCTCTACTAGTTTCTGCTAGAAATCGATGTTTAGCCAAGTCACTAAGACCTCTGCTGTTCCAAAAGATTCCTTTCATTTCCAACTATTGTTATGTTTTTTTATTACCCTAATCTTAGCACCTTTCTTTTTCTTTTTAGCTTTGTTTTTTTTTAAAGATAGTTTTGTAGTCACAGCTTAGGTGATCACTATCCTCATCCATCACCTCCTCCATAAGGTCACCACATAAATGACCAAGAGTAAGGTTTTCAAATTCTACATCCTCACCCTCCTCATCATGATCTAAATCTGAAAAATGCTCTACTTCTTCCACCTCACTAGTAGGCAAAGAAGATAATCTCTCTCTCTCAATTGATTTTAGGTGTATGATGGATGTAGAAGGAGTTAAATTATTGTTGTCTAAGAGAACACCTAGGTTGGAGCATTTAGAAGAAATAGCAGCAGCATCAAAACAGAGGAAAGAGCGGGGATTACCTTCACCATCCTCAAGGTTCCGCCACGCTGCCCGCTTCTTTGCCCTGTCCATAACATGTGCATCGGTTGCACCCACCAACCTTGGACTTGACCGCAGGGTGAACCCAGTTGCCTCCTTGATACCTGCCGCTACTCGGATTGCATGGGTCTGCACGATGGCCGGCTCAGCTGCATGGTGGGGAGGTGCATAGTGTGACGGTTGGGACTCGTCTCCTGCTGCCTGGACCAAGGTGGTTGGCCCTGCAACTTTTGCCACCGAGTGTTGGGCGTCATTCACGCCCTCTGCCTTGGCTAGTTGAGCTGACGGTGCAGCAGATTTTAGTGCCTCCTTGGCCGGCGCTGTAACTCTCGATGTCACAGCAGTTGTGATCCCAGCAGGTCTGACAGTAGCCGGTGTCGCGACCGCCATCGCCGCCACGGTCGAGGTTGCACCAGCCGAAACCCCAATTGGCCCTGCAGATGCGACCGATAACATGCTATCCATTGAGAGCACTCCAGCTGGCTCCTGTGTTGCAGCTCTCACTGTACTAGCCAGTAGCGCTGCTCCATCACAAGGCTTAATACTCTCAGGTATCTCAACTTCATGAGTGCCCACCATCTGCTCCTGAACAAAAAAGGCATCACCTTCTTTTGTCCTCACATTATTTGCCACAATACTAAAGAGGTCATCCTCCTCGTATGTCACATCCTCCACCAATCCATCGATGCACTCATTCCTTTTGTCAACAGGAGCAAAGTCACAACATTCATTTAAGTTATTCTCGATCGTCATGTCGTTGATTTCTTCAGCTAGACTTTGAAGCTTTGCAGCTATTCTTCGAAGCTTAACAACCAGTTGAGACTTGCAGTCTTTAGAGCGTGCCACGGCCTTATTCGGCGTCCGGTTGACACGACCACCTGCCAGAGCCGCCAAACAGTGCTTCGATGGTCGTGTTGATGCTCTACTCCTGCATGGGGCTGGCAACGGCGCCCCATGATGGCTTCCACCATGACCGGATCCAGCGAGTTCATCCTTTTTTGCTTGGGCCTGCATCAAAGACACGGCATGCAAGGAAGGGGAAACGAAAAGCGAGGGAGAAGAACAAACGCCAGCACACTGCTTGCCGGTGCCACTAACCATTACTCGCGGTCGACCTGCACGACTAAACAACTTACCGAGTCCCTCTGAAAATGTGAAACGGGCCGTCTTGCCATTATTGCTGATAGTAATTGTGCGGCCAGGCCCAAGACTCGGCTCAGTCCCCAAGCCGACCACCCGACCGCTTACTCCGGGATCTCGCGAATGTTGTCGTTGAAATTCAGATTTCAACTTCGCCGGCGGTTGCTCGCCGGCCGGCAGTGAAGACATTGACAGCGCCGTTCTCCCCTCTTGTACCAATGAAACCTTGTGTGGCCTGCCAAGAAGCTCACCTGGTGACTGAGCCTTGTTGAAGATATCCCCCAGCGTGAGAGCCGGAGATGCTCTTGGAGCTGGCAGCGGACCCTTCCATGGCTTCAGTATCGGACGGTTGCTACCTACGGTAGAACTCGTCGGACTGGCGATGAAGCTATCCTTTGTACCTGCAACATAGGTCGACGAGTAAACCTTAGAGAGCTTACTATGCTGGTTGTTGGCGACGGAGTCCTCTGCCACGGAATCGTGACCGGGAACACATGTCGCCTCAAAGCCTTCTTCCTGGCCCTTATCGCCCTCTTCATCGGATTTTAGCTCGTCAGCTAATGGCCGAACTTGGAGCCAAAAGGTCTCCGTCGATGGCTTGCCAGCGAATCTGCAGAGCGCTCTGCTCTCCGACTGTGCGGACACAGCGACGCTTCTTCAACGAAGTAGACCTGATCCTCCGCCAGCGAGAAGTCCAGTCGAGGAGCCGGAGCCAGCGTAAGCCGGCGAGCGCGGTGTCGACGGCCGCTCATCCTCTGTTCTTCCTCTAGGTGTTTTTTATTCCTTTTTGTAATTATCAGGATGGAAAAGAGACTCCTCTCAAGACATGTTTTAATCAGGTGTGTACACTTAGTAAAGTAATTGAGAAGAAAAGAGCAATTGGACAGAAACTTACACAGTTGGTTTCTATGCCTCACGCGAAGAGCCGAGCTGCCGTCGTGGGAGGTGTAGCCGAAGGAGGTGCCGCCAGATCTGCTGCCGGAGGAGGAGCCGGACTCGCCATGGGAGGAGGAGCCGCCGGATCTGCCGCGGAGGAGGAGCCGCCGCCGTGGGAGGAGGCTCCGCCGCGAAGAACTCCTCCACCGCGGCGTCTAGCGCATTCGAGGCGCTGCCGGATCTAGGTGGTGGCGGAAGAGCCGGAGCCGCCGCCGGCGTGGGGCGGTCGCTCGTAGCATTGGCGAGGACCAACGCCCGTTGGCCCCAGGAGCGGCGATTGCTCCTCGAACAGGCCCAGCGGCAGCGACCCATGGCCGGAGGAGGAGAGGAGGAAGAAGGAGAGGAGGGCGGCACCACCACCAACCTAAACCCTAACCCCTAGGTGGCGGTGTAGCGCGCGTGGATAAGGTGCGGTGCGGCGCTGCATCCCCCCCCCACCTATTTATAGGAGGGTGCGGTCGGCTGCAGCGGGCCTGATTGTCAGGTCAGCAGCTAAATGGGCTACGAGACTTTGCTGCGGGCCTAACAGGGTCCGCGACTGCCGTGCTTTCGTTAGCCGCAGGCCCAATGCTACGTTAGCTGCGGGCACGTGGTGTCCGCGACTATTTTGCACGCTTAGTCGCGGACACCGGCCTGTACCCCCACTTAGTGGCGGATGCCTCAAGGGACCGCCACTATGGTCAAATGTGAGTTCGCCGCTATAGTGGGTTATTCTAGTAGTAAACCCGTCTCCGAAGGCCTGTTTTGAGGTAGTTTTCTGAAATAAGGAAATTCCAATACAAGCTCATGTGACTCAAAGGTTCTATGACATTTTGAAGAAAAAAAAGGAAAATGTTGTGTTTTACCAGAAAACAAAAATATGAAATTCAGAATAATATGCCACTGAAAGATTCCACTCAGATTGAACAAGAGATTATTAATTTTCTGTGGCCGAGTTGTAGGAGCATTTGAAAAGGCTGATCTGTGAGATAAATTTCAAATTATCACCAACCATTACAAATATAGCACTTACTGTGAAATATCATCATTCTTATAATATTTATCTCAACATTTATTAGGTCATTCTCAAATGAGGCACCAGTTCACCACTAGTTGGGGATGGGGAGTCTGGGAAGTTATAATTTATTCCAATTACTATTGCATTAAACAAGATCTTTGAGAAGAATGGACGACATCGTGAATGAAGCTACCATTGCGATTATGCACTTCCGTTCTTCGATTGGATGATATGGTTAAAAGGAAACAATGCTTAGACTATGAACGGACATGTAACTTTCGTGATGCTGTTTGGCAAACTTGAGTAGACCAGGTGGTTACTGCCTGCCAAGTTAGATTACACTTCTACAGAAAGGCCCTTTAGTGGTGGACAGTAAGCGTCGGCATGGCGGTTTTGCCCCTTGTCACTAAATGTTCGACTTTCAATAGTGATAATAAATCATATTTCTGTTACTAGCCTCCATGAATCGATTAGGATTCGAGAAGTAGATCTATTTAGTAATAAAAGGAGATGAACTTTCCACCAAAGTCTCTAGAAAAAAAAGAGAAATAGCCTCTAAATTCTCACAAAAAACAAAACATCTACCCATCAATTATTCCCTCCATAGGAGATCCAGCCCTTAATCTCCCAATAACAATTACGTCTTTGGTCTCTTCCTAACCTAGCGGCCGCAAGGAACTCACGATTGGGGTCGTTGCATTCTTCCTACTCTTCCTCATATTCACGCCGCCGCCATGCTTGCTAGGAGAGATTGCACTGCCTCGCATCTGCTCGTCTTCCATAGTTACCATGAGGTGTGCCACATCCTTGACGTGGACCACTCTGTTCTATAGATCATTAGCTTTAATGGCCGCGCTCTGTTACGAGGAGTTTGTCTAAGGGCATGTACAACGCGCCGATTAGCCCCGTCTGTGTGATGTAATTTTCGCAGAAACCCCCCGCCGACTCCAGTCGCCCACGCTCGCGTCGTCTCGCGAGGCGACGGGCGCTTCCCGTGCTCCGAGACCGAGTAGACGGCTGCGCACCGCTGTAGAGGGCCGGCGTCCCCAGGCGACGGAGTCCCCCGGATCCCGCGCGGGTGCGCGACTGCGCGCGAAGGCGGAGCCTGGGCGGGAGTTCCCCGCGCCAAATCGCGTTGCCGCGCCAAATCGGCGGCCGATTTGTGCCTTGTCGGCCAAATCCCGCGCCTGCCGCGTCCGCCGTCCCCAGCCCCAAATACTCCCGCCGCGTCCGCCGTCCCCAACCCGCGCCTGCCGCAGCGCCTCGCAGCCTCCTCGCCGTGATGTCGACGCCGGCCAGAGCTCGTCAATTGAAGAAAGCGCAAACCGCAACGATGACCGGCCAAGCTCGCCGTGGAGGCGGACCATTCGCGCTGCGCCGTCCTGTCGGCCGTGGCGGCGGTGCATTTGCGCCTCCCCGTCCTCTTCAACGAGATGCGGTCCCGGAGCATCGCGCCGTCCGCCGTCAGCTACACCACGCTCATGAAGGCCTTCGCCGTCTCGGGCCAGCCCAAGCTCGCGCACAAGGTCTTCCACGAGATGCAGATGGGCTCCAGAGTGACGGTGGACAGGGCCGCCTGGAACATGCTGGTGGAATCAGCAAGCATCGAGATGCACTCCAGGATGTTCACCAGCAAGCACGCCTCCCAGGCAAGACAGGACCGACGCCGCGAACGCAAGCGCGCCGCAGAGGCGTTCAAGTTCTGGCTCGGCCTGCCCAACGAATACTACGGCACCAACACTTCCGACTGGAGGATCGATCCCCTCCCCAATCTCCAAGATGACTATTACTAGATCATTTTTTTTCTGTCCTGAGCAACAGCATCAAGCATCTCATGTCCATATGTTGTAATTGAAATTTTCTTTACTATTATCAAAGGGGGCGTGATTTCAACACTATATACATTTTACAGTTAGCATCAATTCATGCCAACAAACAAATGCAGCTCAACTTCTTACAGACATAGATACATTTACAGTTGATCGTAGGCACATGTAAAGCATTTAAACAGCTTACAGACAGCCCTCTGTCTGTGGATTGTATAAACTGTCTTTATACCGTCCGTATGATAACTTCGAGGCAATTGGAGACTAACTCCTGTCTAAGGGTTGTACATGCCCTAATGACGGGGAAGATCGGTGATCCTGAACCTACGGAAGTGCGTGAGAGACATCGTGCCGGAGTTGTGCTGCTGTGTTAAACCCCGCAAATCAATGACCATGCTGCTGTGAATGTGCAGGTCATCTGGCACGAGAGGGCAGATGACCTGCGCATTCATGGACTTGCTGGACATGTACTTGGCAACAAGGATGGATGGGCCTCTGGGGTATGGCAGTCAGGTCATGATCCTGATTATTGATCGTGCACACTATTATTTTTTTTTTCTGAACTTCCGATAGAGACATGCATGGAACCTCCGATCAGCAAAGCTAGCTGTGGCCTCATCTCGATCTTTCTCCTAAACTGTGATCGAGCATATACTTCATTCAGTACTACCACCAAGGTTGTCACTATTAACCAAGGCCTGGTGCCATGATGCGTAGATCAGGCCATGTTAACAGGGTACACTACAGGAATAAAGCTCTGTAGCGGCGGGCCGAAACCCGCTATAGCGGCGGGTATAGTGGCCCGCTGCTACCCAAACACAGCTAAAAATAAAGAGCTGTAGCGGCGGGTTCCACAAAACTGAAACCACCCGCCGCTACAGCAAAATTAGGAAACAAAACAAAAGCAGGCCCACATGGGCTCGCTCCATGCCGGCCAGATCCGCTGCCTCCACCCCGCCTAGATCTGTTGCCCGTGGGCCTCGCCGGAGGAGGGAGAGGCGGCAGCCGCCGCCCCGCGCGTCGCGTCGCCGGAGGAGGGAGAGGCGGCGGTCTCCGCCCCACGCCGGAGGAGGGAGAGGTGGCGGCCGCCGCCCGCACGTCGTGTCGCCGGAGGAGGGAGAGGCGGCGGCCGCCCACGCGTCGCGTCGCCGGAGAGAGAGAGAGAGAGAGAGAGAGAGAGAGAGAGAGAGAGAGAGAGAGAGAGAGAGAGAGAGGGAGGGAGGGAGGGAGAGTGAGGGCGGCGGCCGAGGGTTGGGCTGGAGTGGGGGGAGGGCTCATTATATAATTCAATGCAGCTAGGGTTTTAGATGGTTGGGCTGGACTGTTTTTTACTGCGGGCCTCTTTATGGTCCGTCGCTACAAAGATTTGTAGCGGCGGGCCGTAATGTGGCCCGCCGCTAAAAATCATGACGATTTTTAACGACGGATGACATTGTCCGGCGCCGCTACGTTCTTTTTCATGTCGCCGCTATAGAGAGGATTTGTAGTAGTGGTAAGAAGCCAACTGTATGTCATCTGCACTACCCACCTTAAACTTATGGATTCATTTACATGCAGCAACTATTAGTTGTGAACCCAGTTTGGATCTTTATTAGAGAGAAAAATCATTACTACAATTTCATATATTGGCAAACTGGATCGTTGATCAGACACAAAACACTTTTTATAAGATCTTTTAATTCTCTGCTTGATTACGGCACTGCACGATTATAGGATTACATGTACGAAACACCGTGAGTTGTAAACGTTTGTTGTACATTGCTTTATTAACTGCATTATGCTTTATTGTAGTTACTTTTTTCCTTTAAAATTGAAAATTATGTACTGATGCCATAAAATCCTAAGAGAAATATTTTAGTTCATCGATTCATGAACGAATGTCTCTTTGACACTCATGTCTCAACCATATTTCAATCTGAATAATTATCCACACATGTTCCTCACAATTAGGCATACAAATGTTTTGTTCAAATAAAATAATAACATGCACATACCGCACATGTGTTTCATCAACGAAACAAATTTGTAACATGCCATCAACTCGCCGTACTTTTCTATTCCTTATTTAATTAACAGCAGTAACATAGTTACATTAGATGTATTATTCCAGTACAATAGCATAATATCAAACATTATCAAAACAATCTAGTTATCTAAATAGTAAAACAAATTAGGATATATGCCAAGTGAAGATGGGTACTATATCTCCAATTCCTTATAATATTTAGGCCATGGAGAGAGCGCAATGATCTATCTTTAGTTTTTTATAATCCTCCTATCGCACGAGGTATATGAAACAAAAGTACCAATAAATTATAAGGATTGTCTAAACATCATGGAGACAAATTAACTTCTTACATATTTCCCAACTGTTTCTCACGTGCATGGCAGTTACAGCACAGAGTTGAAGTAACCTGTGGTTGGCCTCAAGTTTGATGACCAACAAGGTTTTCCTATACCTTAAGGACTAATCGATTCCTGCTTCAAATTATTTTGCCTAACCGAAATAATCTAATTAAGTTACTACATAAAACAGCTACATACCTAAGATTCATATTCGACAAGGCCAATTGTTTCTATCACATCTATCGAACTGAAAAAGAATGAGTCACCATATGCCATCCCAGCTGATTTTTTTTTCTCACGGCCAGTTATATGTTGTTATAACAATCTGCATTGTTGTTTGCACTACTGCGATACATGATAGAGGCAATTTGGTTCGTCCTCCAAGTGGTTTTAAAGAGCCTAATGTACGTCAATATTTTTGGTGTTAATTGAGATGATTAGTGTTACAGCAATGCATGAATTTGTAGCAGGAAAATGATTATTGATTAACGTATGTGATGATCATGTTATTATTTTTTGATACCCAAAAAGTTTAGACTATCAACACTAGGTGGCCTCTATCCCCACCTCTAAAATAGAATATTCCTGTCTAGTCATCAAGATTCTCATCTCTATACCAGCTTCTTCCGCATTCGTCAACCTCTATATCTCAACCTCTATAACAACCAATCTATATTTTATTCAACCATCTCCAACTACCATTAGTAGGATCCACTTGTAATTTTATCTAAATATATCCATGTGAGATCTTGTTTTGAAGGATTTTTAAAATGAATTTAATGGTGTAATCAGAATTTGATTTAGTTTTTTGATTTGTGATTTATACCATTTTTTAGTTTGTTACAACAGTGGGACCCACCTTTCTCTCTCCCACCTTTTCCTCTCTCTCCCTTTGCCGATCGGCCACGGCAAACGCTCGGAATAGCGGCTGGCCCAACCATCGTTATCGTACAGATCGTTGTAGCGATCACCAGTACGGAGAAAAAAATCACTAAACTTCATCTGCAGATCGGGATGGCGGTACCACTGCGGCTAGTCTTAGGAACCTAAATTGCTGTTTGGTTTTCGCTGTACCACTTATACTTGTGACAATCTAACAATAAGATTTGTAATCTATCGATCCATCACTTACATTGACAAATAGACTATTAACCTTATTACAAAATAAGAAAGTTACAGCGACTAGCTCATTATAAAATAATTAATTAAGTTATAGCGGCAGTGAGCTTTTAGAACTTAGCTTTGCTATGCAGCTATAAGATCTAGCCATAGCTTCTATTGAAGTCGAGGTCATTATATTTCCATTATCTAAAAAAAACTATGTGATTTCACATACCCTGCTAATGCTATGATTGCAAGTGGTAAGCAGATAGTTATTGCGTTTAGCTTTCTCCAGAGCTGTTAGTTTTACATGCCAGCAAGTTGGATCCAATACTGGTGGTAGCAATAGTAGCTCCAACTAAAATAAATGAAGAAACAATAGGTCATATGCTTTCTTTACATGTTCAAAAGAGAATAAATGCAATAGGAATATAGTATCAACTCAGCTAACATAAATGAAAAAAAAACACTAGGCCATATGACTTTTGAAAGCAAGCTTAAGTTACTTTGCCCATGTGCTGTTAGGCGCTGCCATGAATAGGCCATCCATTTATTTTCATAACAGTGAATGATAAGACTTATATATAAGGAAATCATCCCAATTATCAATCCCAGCAAACAAGAGTGAGCCAACAACATTAGTGTTTTTTTCGTTATTCAGATATTCTTTGTTACCGTATTCCAATATAAGATTGGGAAGCTTCAGGAAACTACTGATATGCAAAGTCTCTATTTATCTCACTGCTCACCGCTGGCATATGTGGAAGAGCCATGTTGATGGCACTAGCCCGTCCCTGCTCTGCAAACGCAGTTGCATGTTGGAGACAGCTCTGCCTTGCAGGTCGTACACGGTGTTGTTGCATTGCCCTCTGTGACAACAATGCACAGGACGTTGTTCCAAATGAAGATCAGGTCCTTGTCATGAAGGGACTGGCGTAGTCTCTAAGGCTTCTGAGGTCCACCCACTGGACCCTCAACAACACGAAGCACAAGCAGAACTTGGCCTCGTGGCTGAAACGATGAGATAGTGGATAGTCACGACGCTGATATCAGACTGAAGCATGCCATTGATGATACACTCAATGTGGGTGATCATTTCCTTGCTGATGATAGCATCAAAACATCATTAACAGGGGCGGACCTAGGGCCCGACGACCTTGGGCACCTGCCTAGGCTCCCTCATGGCCAACAAATACGTTTCTCAGTATGTGTACCAAGTTAATGTAAAGATGTGTACTAATTTCCTTGTTCTTATAACACGTGGCAATCAAAATAATCCAAAATAGATGCGTCTATTATAGCTTTTGGTTTTTCTTTGCCTATACTTGTGCTACTGATTGATATATTTGTGTGATCTTGCTACACTTTGCGATGTTCGCCCAGGCTTCACAAAATTTCTGGATCCACCACTGATCATTAACCTCACTCTTTCTCAATGAGGAAGTTCACAACAAGCTTCCTTTGTTATAGAACAATACAACCTTTGTGTCTTTCTCTATCTTTCTTTTGACACTACCCATTGCCTCATTGTTTCTTGGTAAAAGTATTCTTGGAGCAGCAAGTTGGATCAGATATCAGGTGTAACACTCTAGCTAAAACAAATGAAATAGTAAGCCATATGATTTTCATGTTTAGAAGAATGAATGCAACACAACTACCGTAGCAAATAAAGGTGACAAGTTGGGTAAAATCATAAAAGGCATTTTAGTATCACGATATTTAATGATGTTGTCACTCTCTTCCTATTTAAATGGAACCACAATAAGATCAAATCACATCCAAGGTCCATTTTTGCTTTCCCACTATCAGAGAGTAGTGTAACCTTTGTCCACACAGTAGATAAAGGGGAAGCACTATTGCAAATAAGTGAATGTTATTCCTATGAATGGGAGTTATTGGGAAATTTGCAGCCAACATCAATCTTGGCAACTTTTTTCACTCGAACACTCTTAGCTAACTCAGGTGCATAGGATGTACATTGTAGTTTCCAGGTGCTTCTATTAGCGAGGCTGTGTCATACGCATCTGCTATGAATACTATAGCATTGTAATCATGTCTTGCCCATTGTGACACCCCTCTCGTGGAGGGGTACTGTACATCCTGTACCAACCCCTGGATCAGTAGTTGGTACGCACAAACAGATAGTCTCAAATCCATACAATACTAAAATACGAGGACATACAGAGAATTTACCAAACACAGCTAAGTAACAATCAAGAGTATGCAGCGGAAATGGGCACGAAAGCTTATCACTTCAATCATCCAAAGACAACTTGAGCATACGATGAAAGTTAATCGTCTCTATCTTTTGTAAAGTTTGTCCACTAAAAACCACAATGACAAAACCGTGAGTACATAAGGTACTCCGCAAGCTCCAACACTACTCAAAGGGTATGATTATGCATGGGGGTTCTAGTAAGGATATAGGCAAGGGGTTTGATATTTGCGCTAGCAGCTAAGCAATGCGGGGCTCACTAAGAATAGATATCAATGAATGAGGGACCTGCCAAGATTTTAGTTTATAGGCCCTGGGGAGAGCATAAATCCTTCTCACCAGTTCCTAAAGTTTTTTTAAACATGGACGGATCTCCAATATCCATACCTAACACCTTCCAAAACCCGCGGGCACAAGGACGCCCACTCACACATCAAGGAATTAATATTTGTGGCTAATCGACGAGAGCTCAAGATTTGGTGTGTCAATATACCGTGACAACAAACATCCGGTTAATTATATGCACTCTGCAAAGGTTGGTACACTTTACCCACAAGCTATATGTTCTTAGCTACCGATCATATAAAGCTGCCACCGCAACTAGGCACGCCCACAAGTCCACCACGAATGCCTAGGGATCCGACAGATATGACACCAAGGCATACCATCTACCATAAATGTTCCAAGTACTGGACTTCACCAAAAGTGATCCCTAGACCTCCATCATCTACTACACCCGATGGAACTTCTTGCTGCGTAACCCAAGGTTTGGTGCACAGTCCTACACATAACAGGTTCTGTGGTTGTATACTAAATCACCAATTTGGGGTCCGAAGAACAGGTCCTTATATGGCAGGGCAAACACTCGTCCATCGCAAATGGACAACACCTAAACACCAAGTACTCTACACCAGTACTAAGAGTGTCGCTCACGACCAGTCATTTCCCACCAAAACTTCACCTTAACATAGTTGGTCTATTCATCCACCCACCAAGACACACCACCAATACTCGTTTTACACATTTTCGCAAAATAGATATATGGTATAGTGTGGCGATGAGCTTCATTGTCGGGTTCCTAAGGGCATCTAAGAAAAAAACTTGACCTACGTCAGGTCAACTCTCTAGTAACACATATATGTGTTACTAGAAGAAGAGATAAGTGTTACCGAGGCCTATAGTAACACATTTAATAAGTGATCTAGGTTGCGCCGTTACTAGAGCAAATTTTTTTGTAACATATTTATGTGTTACTCCTTGTGAGAAAATGTGATACAAGAAAATAAAATTGTAACACATATATCTGTTACTCATTATGAGAAAATGTGAAACAGGAAGATCCTTCTGTAACACATGTATGTGTTACTATAAGAGAGAAAAAGTGTTACAACCCTGTTAGTAACACATGGAAATATGCTCGTATATGAAACGTTAAGTGTTTCAATCATGATTTTGTAACACATGATGCATGCTTTTATTAAGAAAATTATGTTACACAACGATTTAGCAACACATTTTATTGTATTCTCGTTGGAAAAAAGGTGTTACAATAATAATATAGCAACACATGCTATGTCGAGTTACCTCTTGTAACACAATTTAATTTTGCTTCCATAATTAATTTGGTGTGGATATATCTAGCATAATATCATATCAAACTTCGGGGTCAAAAAGACGAAAACATTACATTGCACATAATAACAAAATTGGAATCCATATTTTTCTGTTTCATTGAATGTCTTGAGAAACATAGCGATAGAGAAATAAATTTAGCTAGGAATGAGGATACAATTGTTTACTTCCATAGTTCAGAATGTAAAATCTAAATATTTAATATCTATATGTTTCAATTTCTTTTGCTCCTTGATCCCTTCTTCTTATAAGCATCCAAGAATGTCACCCGTTGATCATTTCCACCTGTAGAGAGGAAAAAAGAAAAATTAAGAGGTAAAACAACATATACAATATATGCCATACATACTGCTATACTTTTAGAAAAGATATGTGACACATACACAAATCGATGGCCAAGCAATGGGTTCTCTTTTGGCATAGACATCAGAAAGTATCTTGTAGCCACTCACTGGCCTTACCAACAACTTGTTTTCTGAAATAGCACGATTGATACACACTTTGCAGAATTGCCTTCCTATTTTAGCACCATCAACATCTGCTTGCAGACTAGAGCTCAAAATTGTAGCATGTGCCACAATATCTTTGTTCGGATACTTTGCAGTCCTGAGCAATACAACAGACCCATCCTACATGGCAGCATACAGATGTTTAATGATGAACAACAACAGTACAACACACATTATTTGTGCAAGTACAAAATATATTATATTCATCTACCTTGATTCAAGGATGAAAGTTCTTTGATGTCTCTCGTGGCTTGTAGTCTTATTCCTCACGACCTCCTTTTGTGTCATGGTTCTGGTATGCTCGAAGCCCCCACCATGCCTCTTACTCATCAAAACAAGGTTTACAAGATAATTTTTTTGGGAGCCCATATTAGGTATGACATACGAAAACGTTTACTTCTTGCCATTCTTTTCTTTTTCTCTTGAACTCCACGTGAGCTTTGTTCATCCATATTAGACTAACAGAAAAAATATCATATTTATAAAATATAATATGAAACGGGTACAATAATCAGCTACAAAGTCAAGAGACATAACAAAATAATTTATGAATAATGGATGCTGGCCAAAATTGGGCTTATATACAAATCATCATTGCTCACCAATTCACCTTCATAGTACTATTATCTATAATTCTTGATTGGGTACCACTATGTTGTGTGCCCTTCTATACCCCACTAATGGTTATATGAAATAACAATTAGTGTGCAAATATGGCATCTACGGAAGTGAGTTATCTGAAAATATGTACCTCCTGTTGTCCACTATTATCGGCAGGGAATGGTGGTGATGATGATTCTCCTTCTGAGTGTTACTTCCTTGCAATTAGTGTCATCATAGCACTGAGTACAACAATATTCAGAAAAATAATACTAAATAAAATTATGGATTTTACACTTCCGTAGGAAAGACAGATATATGACAATTAGATAACCTTTTGAGCTGACAAAAATGGGTCAACATCATTACTCGTGCTCACTTGAGCCTCATGTCTTTTTTTGCTCTATTTGATTGATGGAATATATCATTAATTATTATGTACATAGGTATGCAAAATATAGTTGGAAATATATATTAAAGTATCATTGATACTACTTACTATCTCATCATCTTCTGCACCCAGTAATTTTTTCTGACTTGCTAATTGCATTGAATTCTCTACAGAGGCAAGAGAAAATATTAAAGTGAGCTAAGTTAAGATCCAAAGCTATATAGAAAATACCTTTCTTCTCGACTGTACTGTTTGTTATTGAAAATTATCATTATTCATCTCTTGGGTATTCACCTACATTATTGATAAAATATTTGAGTAAGATTTCAATAAAAAAATTTAGAACCCCTCTTGCTCGTGCCTAACTTAATTTGGTTTGTTCTACAGTAGTGATCTTCAGAGTGCAATGCAGTACGGGTGGGGTTGTTAGTGTAGAGGTTAATTAACAATTTCGTTAGGGAGGAAAAATGAATCTACGGAACACATGCAAATGAAATCAACAGCGGTACCCAAAAATAACCAAATCATGCATCACGGGAATCAAATTGTGGGCTTTACTATCTAATTAACCAATACCTTGAACGCGAAGCACCATTCAATCGGGCAGAACGTGAAGAGTGATCGAGGGCCGTGGCACAACTCAGCGGAGGAGTCTGCGGACGGATCACCAGTCAGCGGTGCCGAGGCCCACCTTGAGGCGATGCACGAGGAATCTGCCGACGGATCACCGACGGGAGGATCTCTGCAAGGCTATCCTGGAGGAGGTTGCGATAGATGGGGAAGGGGAACGACCCAGGCTGCTTTTGTATTTGTTCTTTTGAGAAGATCTGTTTGTGACGTGGGAACGACCCTATCAATAAATCCGGACGTAGGCGCTGACTAGGTTAATGATCATTTGTCCTTGGCAAAATCATTGAAAAAATGATTGTTGATCTCTACTCCCTCCGTTTATAAATTGTTGAGACCCTTGACTTTTTTTTTGTTATGTTTGACCATTCGTCTTATTTAAAATATTTTTTCAAATATACAAAACTATAAGTTATGTATCAACTTCCGTTAGTTACAAAATGAATTATAATTAAATATTTGATGATTCGTAAACTTTTTTGAATAAGACCAACAGTCGGACGTAATGAAAAAAGTCAACGGCATTAAGAATTTAAGAATGGAGGGAGTATTTGGACAGGTACATGACCCGTCTCTAAGAGCTTTGTTCGTGATGGGCCAAAAATACGGTGCCTCGTGCCAAAATATTTAGTTCGGTCTAGTTAGCAAGGAAAACACGTTGGTGTTCCCAAATGATCCGAGGTCGGACCCGGTTATATGGCGACAAGGTCGATGATCCGCCACCCATCGACCCCCTCCCTCGCTTTTTCTCCAACCTTGCGCCCCCACCGGCTCCGCCTTCCACCCGGCTCCGGCAGCACCTCTCGCCAACTCCGCCGCCGCCCTCGATCGCCGCCACCGCTAACTCGCCACCGGCCGCCACCCCGAGCCTCCTCAATGTCCAGAGGAGGAGCCTCCTTCACCCCCAAGCCAACTCGAATCCTAAACTCGACTCTATGGCCGTCGCCGGTGAGCTTGAGAGGGAGGGGGGGGTCGTCGAGGGAAGGCGTCGACCTAGCGACCTGGTCGATATTGAGGGGACAGTACTGGATGCTTCAACTTCAGGGTCCAATTTTTTGGGAAGAACTTCATACTGAATGGTATTTATCTGTGATGTTTAAATTTTATATAATGATGCTACTATTTCGGGATTTTTTACCAAAGAATTTTGACTATATCTATTATATATTTTTTGTATTTGATTCAACATTCAGATTTTGAAGGATACATCAACTTTCAGGAAGGACATGCTTTGCTTGAAGTGCTGAACAATCTTTGTTGTAGTGAAAAGTGCCACCTTTAAGAAAGTACAATCTTTGTTGTACTAATATTTTAGCAAACTTGTATAGAGTATGGCATTCAACTATCTGTGAGCACACATGAAACAGTTGTATATGTTAGTTGCGTCCATGTTGTGGCATATCAATAATTTTTTGTTATTCTTGTTTTTCTCTATGTAAATCTCCACCCCTTAAATTCACGAGTCACAGTGTTACATATCCAAAGGCCAATAACAAGCTAGATTAAAACCGACGGCTAAGAAAGATCATATCAGCCCAAGCCAATTCATTTCCTCCGCACCATGACATTCCACTCACGCTAATTGTCCGCAGCCCGCACGACGGCTTCTCCTTGCCGATGACCCGCGCGACGGCTGCCCCTCCCTCGATGACCCACAACGGTCACCCCTTCCGCCGGTGACCCGTGCGAGGGCACCTCATCTTCCTGGTGCCTCTCCTTCGCCCGGTGCACACGCCACAGCTGCCCCTCTATCAGATGCACGCGCCACAACTGCCCCTCCGCCACGTGCCTCTCCTCCGCCCCTCCGCTCGATGACCCGCAACGGCCGCCCACAGTCGCCCCTCCTCGAAACAATGGCGCCCCTCCTCCAATTCTCAAAACTGTTACTCTTCCCACACGCCGCCATCGACCTTGACTCGCAACCATGGTGCCAGCTATTCCTAAGGCCAGTAGTAGGTTGAGATTCCACAAATTATCGGAATCCTTGACAGGTGATATGTTTAATTCGGCATTATTAATGTTAGAAGAGTAAATTATGGCTAGACTGGGTGAAAAATTAAGAAATGAAATGATCATTCATATGAGCTAAGAGTATAAAATAATTTTTAGAAGATATGATGGTTCACCGAGAGTAAGAAGGTATCCATGTTGCTATAATAAATAACTAGAAATGAATTTTACAGAAAATAAGAACATGCGACTTGTTTTGAGGAGACATTATGTTTCATGAGTTGAAAAGTTGAACAATCTTTAATGATAGTATTAAAAGATACGCTAAGTGTTGGCAGCCCCTATTGCTAAATTTCAAAATTATTTGAAAAGTTTAATTAATGTTGCTTGAAAGGTTCATATATAGGTCTGCCATTGAATCACATGCTGTTTTTGTTGTACCAAACAAAAATAACCAAAAGCAATAACCAAGAATTGAACTCAGGTGTCTAGTTTTAAAACAGGTGGCTTTTCCACCTAGTCCAAGGACAATTTTGATTCGTAGGAGGGCATAGTCATTTTATAACGATAGGGGTGTATATAGTATAAACCCAATGGTCAAGTCAATTAATTAATATCACGTGATCTGAAATTCATTTTTTACATTTAAAACCTAACGGTATTAAAAGATACAAAAATAAAGATATTAGAGAAGTAGCAAGGAAGGGACTAAGAGCCTAGTGACTCTTAACTTTTTTGTTGCAACACTACGTGTGCTACAAGAAATGTGTTACAACAAGATTTTTCTTGTAACACATTACTGAATATGTTAGAACCAATCACATTTTTGTAACACTTTTACTGTAACATTAGATTTCTGTTACTAAAACTATTTCTTGCAACACGTTTTCTTTGAACAGGAACAATGTGTTACAAATTTATTTGTAACACATAATTTTGTGTTCCTACAAAATTTCTTGTAACACGAAGTCCAAGTGTTACAAGAATGTGTTACTATATGCATGTTCTATAGTAGAGCTTTCATGGCAACACTAAATCCTTAGATGTCATGGCTCACGTCATTACTTGGCTTGGCATCGGAATCCATATTGAGACTTGGGCCGTTGGGCGTCGTCTCTAGCTTGGGGCACCTTCGGATTCTCCGTCTCTATAGTAGATGAAGCTAATACGAAACTCCATTTAGATAAGAAGTTTTGGTGTATACCGATGGAAGACATAGGTAGATTGGAGTTTAGGAGGGTGAGGCCTAGATTATGGGGATTAGGTTTGGGTATGTCGGAACTCGAAGTTCAACGGCGAAAGAATCGGTGGAAACAAAGTTCGGACGATAGAGATGGAAGATTAAGGGGACAAGGGGGAAACAAGGGATGAGACTATGGTGGCTGGCAAAAGATTCCTCGTGTCGTGAGGATCGCCTCGAGCTTAAGAATCGCCCAAAACGGAGTTCCGGATCAAAAGATATGAAGGTCGGAAGTTCCAGGGACCTTTTTGTAAATACTTTTAAGGTCATAGGAACATATTTGTAATTACACAAAAAGTTTGGAGGGACCTTTGTGTAAAATGTCAGGGACGTATAAGATAATTTCTAGAAAGTTTGGGGGTATTTTTGTAAAAATCTAGGGACTTAAACATAATATAGAAGAAGGTGAGGGGCTTAAATGTAAAATTACAAGGGCTTGAGATTTTCTAGAATTTTCGAAATTATTTTTATTTCGGAAATTCGTGGACCGGGTCCACGGGTCCGTGGACCGGGGTGGTGGGCTTGGTCTATGGTGCACTAGGGGGTTGAGAGGCATGAATTTGTCGAACACTATGAATGGGCGCCCAAGCTTGGGGGCGCGCCTCGGGAGACGGGGAGGGAGGCTGGGGAGTGGGGGATTCGGTGGAGGAGCTTGACGCGCATCCGTACGGGGTAGAAAGAGGAGGGGAGGTGGCTAGGATGTGAAGTATTTCCGGAGGAAGAAGGCCATGGCCATGGAAGCTCGGGAGAAGGGGAAAACTTGAAATATGAGCGGCTAGAAGGCGGAGAGGAGATGGCACTCGCATCGGTGCGAAGAGGGGAGCGAGGCGCGTCCCTTTTATAGGCACGGTGTGGCGGGGGATCACGAAAGCTCGTCGGGGATAAGAGCTTGACTCCAATGGTGCTCTGTTCGTGCAGTCATGAGAGCCCGTCGCAGAGCAGGGGAGGCGTGACTGGGGGAGAAAGGTGGTGAGGGAGGCGGTGGCGCGTGGCGTGAGGTAGGCAGGGGGTCCAGTGGCCGAACCTTGGCGTTTCATCGGGCGGCAACTCGTGCGAGTGACGATGAGAGGAGGAAGACGACGGCGTTGTGTGCCCACCCTCGGGTGGACTGCGCCCTCACGCCGAGCCGCGCCCTGGTGGGCTGTGTGAGGGGAGGGAGAGAAGGGAGGGGAGGTGGGCCGGTTTGGCTGGTTGGGCCCGAAAGGAGGGAAAAAAAGAGAAGAGGCGACCCAAGAAGGAAAAAGGCTTTTCTTTTTCCAGGAATTTGTGTATTTGGATTTTGGGTTGAATTTGGAGGAATTTTGGAGTTTAGATTCAGAGCAACACTCACAAACAATGCGAAGAAATAAAACAAACAATCACTCATCAAGGTTATTTTTATAACTTCTAAAATTTTTACTTTCTTCTAGTTAAATTAATTTATGAAGTTTTGTTTTCAAAAATATGTGAGTCGTAGAATAAGATCCGGAAAATTTAAATTAAGTGCGGATTTTGAATTTAATTTCGGATTTCAAATTTCGGGTGTTACACCCATCAATACCATAATATATAATATAGCACTCACCAAGTATGGAACCCGAATGATTGTATCCTTATTGCTTTCTAGGAACCGGCAATTCAAGCTTAGTATTGTGCCTGCTATCATGAGGGAGATGTGCTTCCTCCATGCTATTTTGATACTATGGAAGACTTCATGCTTCATATTGTTGACCATATATCTGCTTTGGGCCCGATATACATGCATTGTATGTTTCCATATGAGAGGTTCATGTATGCTCTGAAACACTGCATGGACTCGTTGTTATCCGGAGGGTTCAATGAATGAGGGCTACACCACCGAGGAGATTATTAAGTGTTGTGAAGATTATACTAAAGTAGGTAGATTTATTGGTCTTCCTGTGTCTCATCATGAGGGGAGGTTAAGGGGAAAAGGTATACGAGGACGGGAACCATTCACCGACGCTGAATACAAATGAGTGGGCATAGCCCATTTTACTGTATTTCAACTAACGCAGATTGTGGGTGATAGGGGAAACCCGGGGGTTGGCCCAATCTTCACGGCAGTAGGTAGAAGAAGGATATGTGGGTGAAAAATTCAGCGGGGTGACTAGCTTTATACCTGACCAAGGTTGGTTGCAATCAAGCGACGGGGAGAACCAAAACCTTGAGGACTTCGACTCGATCTCCGAACGACCGTAGAACCACAACCGGGACTAATCCACACAAAACGGTGCAGCCGAACTGGAAACCGTAGAGCACGAACTAGGGGGCCCCAAAGGAACCTTTGCGTATACCGGCAAATCGGTCTCTCACAAGTCTATGTAGAACAAGCAAGAAGTTTGGGGTAAGTCACTCAGCTCTTGGCTGGAACACCATGTGGTGGATTTCTTGATTCATAATAGTCTGAGTTTCGCTTTGATACAAAGAATATTTATACTAGGAACACCCCTCCTAGCTAGCTGTGGACGAGAAGTAACTTATTCATGAAGGAATGAAGTTCAAAGGTTTGAAAACTGCTCATCCCGAAAGGCTTCGCGTGGCCTTCAGCCTTCCTGGCAGACTTCAGTAAAATGATCATTACTCCTTGGTGGGAAGTCAAAATGATGAGCCGTTTGTTGGAGGTGAAAGTAGACTTGATTATCTTTCCATCCATGTGGATCATGGAAGGTGAAACTCAAAGGTCTTGTACGCACAACTTATAGAAGTTGAGGCTTGTAGGAGTAGACTAGGTGCTGATTCAGCTTCCATGTAACGCATCTACTTGTTGGTGTAACCCATCTCCTTTTGTCCAGCAGCACCTCCTTCATGTGTAAACCTTAGCAAGACAAATGTAGAACATTTAGGTAGTATAAAGTTCTCATTTATATTTGATGTAAATTCAGTAAGGAGAGAGTTCACCTCTTGTTGTAGTCTCTTTGCGCGACTTCGTGTAATCGGTCCTCGAAGTGGTGTAACTGATTCTTCTCTTGGTACAGCAGCTCCGTGGCTTAGGCCATCATTTTCATGAACACTTTCATTGTATATATCAGTGATTGCATGACCAAGCTCTTGGTTTATGTTATTTTGGTCACCGTTTACATGTGTGGTCGGGATGTCCTCATCAGTGGGCCTGTATTTCGAGAAACACATTGTAGAGCTTTATCAGAACAATAGCGGCAAGACAAATACGTGGATCTTAGAGGAGCGCAAGAAAACTTTTTCATTATGGTTCGAGAATCAAGACCTTCCATATGGAGACTCGATGGAGGTGAAAATTTGAGAATGTTAGCTGCCCGATCTTCAAGGACAATGGTGAGCTATCAGGCGTACCACATTAATGGTTTTACCTTTCACACTGCAAAAAAAGACACAAATAGTAAGTGTCAGTAAGTTACTACATAAAATAGCTACATACCTAAGATTTATATTTGACGAGGCCAATTGTTTCTATTACATCAATCGAACTGAAAAACAATAAGTCAGCATATGCTTTCCCAGCTGATTTTTTTCTCACCGACAATTATTTGTTTTTATAACAATCTGCACTGTTGTTTACACTACTGAGATAGGAGTACATGATAGAGGCAATTTGGTTCGTCGTCCAAGTGGTTTTAATAAGGAGCCTAATGTACGTCACTGTTTTTTTTGTGTTAATTGAGATGATTAGTGTTACACAGCAATGCATAAATTTGGAGCGGGAAATGATTAGTCCTAAAGGTATGGGATGAAAGTGTTATTACTTTTTGATACCCAAAAAGTTTAGAACCCAAATTGCAGTTTGGTTTTCGCTGAACCACTTATACTTGTGACCATCCAACAACAAAATATGAAATATCGATCCATCACTTACATTAACAAATAGACTATTAACTATATTGCAAAATAAGAAAGTTATAGCGACTAGCTCATTATAAAATAATTAAGTTATAGCGGCAGTGAGCTTTTAGAACATAGCTTTGCTATGCAGCTATACGATGCGGCCATAGCTTGACTGAAGTCGAGGTCAGTATATCTCTATTATCTAAAAAAACTATGTGATTTCACATACTATGCTAAATGCTATGACTGCAAGTGGTAAGCAGATAGTAATTGCATTTATCTTTCTCCAGAGCTGTTAGTTTTACATGCCAGCAAGTTGGATCTAACTAGTCAATCAACCCGTGCATGCGCACAGGCCAGTATTTTAGAAGTCATTTTGACTCAAGAAGAATATAGAGTAACTTAAATTTGAATTTTTTTTGTAGCATCCTTCTTGCGGGTTGAAAAAAATGGATCATCCTATCACCATCAATCACTAACTTATGACATGAGCTTTCATGTCCTTCTACTTTTCTAACTATAGTGTACTGTTAGAAAAGACTTCCATCAGCATTCCCTCCTTTAAACTGTATATGACAATGGTACGCTACCACAACCGAATAGTCCATGCATGATTGGATACTTTTTACCAAAGTTTGTGGGATTCTTTCTTTTATTTTAACAATGACATAACTGTTTTTACTTTGTTTCGAGGGTGATTTGGTTGTTGTTTCATGCATGAATTCTTGCATTTTGATCTAATCTGAAAAAATTTAGTCCAACATGATAGTCAAGTGCCAACAACAATATAGATCAACATGTTATACCGAAACTAACCCACCATGTTTCAAGGGTTAGACTTAGCATTGGTATTCATGGCTATTTCATCTTTGCATGTAAGAGATGTGTTCGTAAACAGCAAGGCATCTCTGTTCCCTCATCAGTATTAAGCTCTTTGATTAACTCCCGCCAGTATCTGTTCACATGTGGATAACCAAAAACGCATCTGATGTATGTGTCCTGCAAAAGTTTAATACAATCTTATTATTCCTGATGGAGGTGATGGTAGATGACATACCTTATTCTTGTTATGATATTGATTTGTGTCCGGGCACCGGAACAATGACGGAGTCCAAGTTGTGCTACACATTAAATTATCGATTGATACTGTTAGAAGATCAGGCGGCGGGTGAAAATCTTAGCTCCCTGTCTTGTTGCCGGAGTTTAGCGAGCTGGGACGATCTTCCTGGTTCTTACATCTGAAACACGATGACATTAAAAAAAACCGGATGGATCTTCGGCCAATGTGATGATATACGATCGATCTGGCCGCGATTAACACCATGTGTCCAGGTAGAAGAAAGAAGATCGATGGTTGCCTTGCTGCAACACATTCCTCCGTGATGCACAACCATCATGGTGCCGAACGAACAGAGCCTTGAACTATCACCGATCTTTATATATACATGACTCTGCCCTAGTGTCAAAGACGTTATCAGGGGGAGATTTCAAGCCTAGGGTTATTTCTGATGGATCATTCTAATTACGTATGTTTCCCTCCCTGGTTTGGACTCTGCCGTTTAATTGATCTCCTTCTGTGGGTCGTTTCTGGTTTGTGATCTAGACTGCCGGGCATCCAAATTAATGACCGATGTGTTTCTTTATTATGAGAATTTCTTGAATTTTTTTCTGATTAATATGGAGGCCTCAAAAGGAGTCTCCAATTAGTCTATATATGAGATACTGGTGGTAACAATAGTAACTCCAACAAAAATAAATGAAGAAACAATAGGTCATATGGTTTCTTTACATGTTCAAAACAGAATAAATGTAATAGGAATATAACAGCAACTCAGCTAACATAAATGATTTTGGAAAGCAAGCTTAAGCTACTTTGCCCATGTGCTGTTAGGCGCTGCCATGAATAGGCCGTCCATTTATTTTCATAAGAAGACTTATATATAAGGAATCATCCCAATTATCAATCCAACAAACCAGAGCGAACCAACAACATTAGTGTTTTTTTTGTTACTCAGTTATTCTTTGTTACTGTATTCCAGTATAAGATTGGGAAGCTTCAGGAAACTACTGATCTACAAAGTCTCTGTTTATCTCACTGCTCACCGCTGGCATAAGTGGAAGAGCCATGTTGATGGCAGTAGCTCATACCTGCTCAGTAACCATAGTTGCATGTTGGAGATGGCTCTGTCTTGCAGGTCATACACCATGTTGTTGCATTGCCCTCTGTGACAACAATGCGCAAGCAGTCGTACCAAATGAAGATCAGGTCCTTGTGATGAAGGGACTGGTGTGATCTCTAAGGCTTCTCTGAGGTCCATCCACTGTACCATCAACAACACGAAGCCCAAGCGGAACACGGCAAACCATAACTTCTTTTCGGCCTTGCAGCTGTAAAGATGAGGTAGTTGATAGTCACGACCCTGATGTTAGACTGAAGCACGCTGTTGATGATACACAATGTAGGTATCATTTCCTTGCCGGCGATATAGCATTGAAACATCATTAACCTCACTCTGTCTCAACGAGGAAGTTCACAATAAGCATCCTTTGTGTTATAGGACAATACATCCTTTGTGTCTTTCTCTCTTTCTTTTGACACTACCCATTGCCTCATTGTTTCTTGGTAAAAGTATTATTGGAGCAGCAAGTTGGATTAGATATTGTCTGTAACACTTTGGCTAAAACATATGAAATAGTAGGCCATATGATTTGCTTACATGTTCAGAAGAATGAATGCAATACAAATACTGTAACAAATAAAGGTGACAAGTTAGGTAAAACCGTAAAAGGTAATTTTGTATCACGATATTTAATGACGTGTCACTCTATTATTCCTATTTAAAACGAACCATAGAAAAGATCAAATCACATCCAATGTCCATTTTCGCTTTCCTACTGTTGGAGAGTAGTGTAACCTTTGTCCACGGTAGACTGAAGGGAAGCACTATTGCTGCTAGTATGAATCTAGGCAACATTTTTTCACTCAAACACTCTTAGCTAACTCCGGTGCATAGGATGTACGTTGTAATTTCCTGGTATCATACACGTCTGCTATGAATACTATAGCATTGTGATAATGACTTGCCCATCGGTACCACAATATGGATTATAGCACTCACCAGTATAGAACCTGAATGATTGTATCCTTATTGCTTTATGGGAACTGCCAATTCAAGCTGTCATATAAATCAAAAGTTATAGGACATTCTGAAAAAGGCAAATGCTAGCTTTTACATGCAAACAAAATATTTATAATTTAGACAAATTATACGTTGCAGAAAGATGCCAATCAGATTAGATCACTGTCTCACCGGTGGTAGAGTCAAAGCCAACATTGTAGGAGAGGGGGTCTTCGGTGCTCATGGTGAAGAGCCCGCCATCGCAAAAGGCCAGGTTAGCCAGGTTGTCATTCTTTCTCCATTGGTCGTGCAGGCAGAATAACCACTCGAACTTCTCCATCAGGAAGAGCGGAAGTTTTGACAGGTTGTCGCTGCCGACAAGGACGGCCGTGATGCTGTTTCAGAACACCACTAGCTTATGTACTGCCATTATGGCCATATTGTCACTCGATGGGGTATAAACTTCTAACAACAGCTCTGTGTCCATCCCGATCGGTTCGTAGTGGAGTAATAATGGAAGACATTAGCAGGTAGACTGAAATATGCAACTTTGTTGATTCATCTAAGTTCAAACATGTGGTATATAAAGCATCATAGTGTCAATCACTAAGAGGTTGGCTTATCCTCGATCAACAATGGGGAAATTCACAACAAGCATTCTTCATTACATGACAACCTTTGCCTCATTTTTTGTTATTTTTTTTACACTAGCCACTGCCCCTTTGTTTCTTCGTAAAAGTATTCTTGGAACAACTTTGAAGCTATATGATCTGACCATATATTGCTTTTACTGAAGTCGAGGCCAGTACTTTTCCATTAGCTAAGAAAACTATGTGATTCGACATGGCATATAGTTTATTTATTGTGTTTGGCTTTCTCCAGAGTGGTTAGTTTTAAATGTCAGCAAGTTGGATCCAATGGTTGTAACAATAGTAACTCTAGCTAAAATAAATGAAGAAACACCTATATATATATGGAACCATTCCAACTATCGATCCCAAAAACAAGAGTGAACCAACAATATTACTAGTGTGGCCGCTGTGGCTTGTGAGATCCATCCACCGTACCATAGACGACACGTAGCCCAGGTGGAACACGGTGGACAACAGCTTCTTCTCGGTCCTGCGGCTGACGCAGTGAGGTAGTGGACAAATCATGACACAGAAGTCGGACTGCAGCACACTACTGATAATGAACCAGTGTGGGTGATCACTACCTCGCCGGAAATTCATGACACACATAATCAATCTCTCTCTCTCTCTCCTCCTTTCTCTCTCTTTATCATGCACCACCCATTGCCTCTTTGTTTCTTGGTAGAAGTATTCTTGGAGCAACTTTGGCCCTGTCTTGCTGCATTGGGCGTCAATGCATTATAATGTAGTTGTGTTTATAGAGCTATATATAACTTAGTTTTGCAATGAAGCAATGTGATTTGACATAACAAAAATCAAGTTGTGTTCTTTGCGGAGGCCAGAAACCATTGTTTCCATTATTAAAAAAATCTATATGATTTGACATACTATGCTAACGTGATGACTGCATCTAGTAAGCGAATAGTTTGTTGCGTAGTCTTTCTCCATGATTGTTAGTATTATATGTGCCAAAGTTGGATCCAATATAGCTTATCACCCTCCACCTAAAATAAATGAAATATAGTAGGTCATACGATTTCTTTTCATGTTCAGAAGATTGAATGCAATGTGAAAACTGTAGCAAATAAAGGTGACAAAGTTAGGTAAAACCGTACAAGGGATTTAGTATGACATTATTTAATGATGAAGTTTCACTCTCTTCCCATTTAAAATGAGACACAGAAAATATCAAATCACATCCAAGGTCCACTTTCGCTTTCCCACTGTTGGAGAGTAGTGTAACCCTTGTCCCCAATAGATAGAGGGGAAGCACTATTGCAGAAAAGAAAAGGTTATTCTTGTGAATGGGAGTTATTGGGATATTTGTTACGAACATGAATTTAGGCAACGATTTTCAGTCCAACAGTCTTAGCAACGTCAGGTGCACAAGATGTACATAGTTTTCCGCTCCTTCTATTAGTGAGTCTGGCTGATGAGGACATCACACCCTCGGATATAACCAACACTCCTCCAATACACATACATAATTCAAGGACAAAAACTAGAGCACGACAATTGAATTTACGGGTGAGCATGTTCCTAATGATCTCTATTTATATTTGAGAATATATTACTACCTAATGAGTTAATTATTGTTAGGAACCATGGAGATGATGATAATATGGTTAAGGAGGAGGTTGGAGGCGTGGAGGGCCAGCAAGGGCGTCCATGTCAAGTTGGAGGCCCAAACAAAGTCGACTTTGATTCTGTTTCGGAGTCCAGAAACAGTCTGCACCAAAACGGACGCCCTGGTCGCATACGAAGTCCGTTTGGGACGTTATGGAAAGATAATTTGATAACCTTTCTATTGGCGCTGGTCTCATATCCAAATTCTTCCCGAGTCGTCGGGAATTGCCGAAATACGAAGACGTCCAGAAACTGTCCCGGTGTTGCACCACCGTCTTTTGGCTATTGGGCCGTGTATTTTGTTGAGCCCACTTAGGGCTGCGTCCAGGGGAGATGGACGAACCTAATATGGTTAAGGAGGAGGTTGGAGGCGTGGAGGGCCAGCAAGGGCATCCATGTCAAGTTGGAGGCCCAAACAAAGTCGACTTCGATTCTGTTTCGGAGTCCAGAAACAGCCTGCACCAAAATGGACGCCCTGGTCGCATACAAAGTCCGTTTGGGACGTTCTTTATATGGATGGAAGGATAATTTGATAACCTTTCCATTGGCGCTGGTATCATATCCAAATTCTTCCTGAGTCGTCGGGAATTGCCGAAATACGAAGACGTCCAGAAACTGTCCCGGTGTTGCACCACCGTCTTTGGCCATTGGGCCGTGTATTTTGTTGAGCCCACTTAGTGCTGCATCCAGGGGGAGATGGACGACTCTAGGGACCTCATAAGCAGCCACCGCCCTTCCTTAGGGTTTGGGTTTTGCTTAGATTATTCTGTCAAGAACAGTTTCGCTGTTTTGTCGGTTTGTGAGACCCGAGCTCGTGAGTTTAATCACATATTTGCAACTTGGTTGCTTCTATCTTGTTCTTGCTTGTGTTCTTCGATTCGCAGGCAAGGATTAGCCTTCTTGGCGAGGTCAATCGTGCTTGCACGGTTGATAACCAGAGGAGACGTGGTGCTGCGATTGCGGGGTTCGGAACGTGTTGTTCGGAAGCCGGATCGATTTGTGTCAAGCCTCCGTCAAATCGCTGTTTATCGGAACCTTTCGGAAGATCGGGACACCCTAGTTACACATCACTGGCATTGTGATCATGTCTTGCCGATTGGTACCACAATATAGATTGTAGCACTCAATCAGTATAGAACCTGAATGATTGTGCTCTTATTGCTTTCTGGGGACTTCTAATTCAAGCTTAGTCATGTAACTCAAAAGTTCTCTAGGACATTCTGAAAAAGGCAAATGCTAGCTTTTACGAGCAAGCAAAATATACGTAGTTTAGACAAATATATGGCCAGAAAGATGCCAATAAGATTGAATCACTGGTGGTAGCATCGAAGCCAACATTGCAAGAGAGGAGGTCTTTAGCGATCATGGTGACTGCATAGAGCCTGCCACTGTTGCAAAAGGCCAGGTTAGCCTGGTTCTCGTTCCTCCTCCACTGGTCGTGTTCGTGTGCGCTAAAAACCACGCGGAGCTATCCTTCGAGCATGCAAGTTTTGACAGGTTGTCACCACCGAAGACGGCGGTCATGCACGACGCCGTCTCTCTCACACCACCAACTTCTGCACTGCTATGACAGCCTTGTTGTCACTGGATGTCGTATCAACATCTGGACATAGTTTTTTGTCGATGCCGATAGCGGAGTAAGAATGGAAGACATTAGCAGATAGTCTAAAATATTGATTTATCTAGGTTCCACCGTGTGGTGTGTAGGGCATCGTAGTGTCAATCACCAAGGGTTTCAAATATGCTCAGCAAACAAACAACGAGGAAATTCACAATAGGCATCCTTCATTAACAGACAACCTTCACAATAGGCCCCTTTTCTTTTTGACACTACCCATTACCCCTTTGTGTCTTCCTAAAAGTATTCTTGGAGCAACTTTGCCCCTATCCCCTTGCCTTACTGCATTCAGCGACAATTAGGTTTTAGAACTTTGTTCTGCCATATGCAGCTATATGACCTAGCCATAGCTTCGATTAAAGTCAAGGCCATTACTTTTCCGATTATCTAAAACAACTATATGATTTCACACACCATGCTAACGCTATGACTGCAACTAGTAAGCAGATAGTTTTATTGCGTTGGCTTCTCCAGAGTGGTTAGTTTTAGATGTCAGCAAGTTGGATCCCATAGGTTGGTTGTAACAATAGTAGAGCCATCTAAAATAAGTGAAAAAAATAGTAGGCCATATGGTTTCTTTAGATGTTCAAAAGAGAATGAATGCAATATGAATACTGTAGCAACTCCAAGTAAAGCAAACAAATGAAATAACACCAGGCAAAAAGATTTTAAAACATAGCTTAAATTACTGTGCCCATGTGCTGTTAGGCACTGCCATGAATAGGCCATCCATTTATTTTGTTTTCGTAGCGGCTAATGAGGGAGCACTTATATATATAAGGAACCCTACCAATTGTCAATTCCAGTGAACAAGAGTGAACCAACAATATTAGTGTCTTTTGGTTATTCTTTATTAACATATTCGAGTAGTAGGATTGGGAAGCCTTAGGAAATTAATGATCTTCATAGTCTCTGTTTATCTAACTCCTCCCCGCTGGCATTAGTGGAACAGCCATGTTGGTGGCACAAGCACTTCCCTGCTCTGCTCCCGCAGTTTCATGTTGGAGACGGCTTGGCTTTGCAGGTCATACTTGGTGTTGTGGCACTGCCCACTGCGGCGATAATGCCCAAGCGGTAGATCAGGTGCATATGCAAGGACTCGGCATGGCACACCGAGGCTTCTGAACTCCACCTAAGCGGAACATGGTGAACCATTGCTTCGTCTCATCCCTATAGTAAGCACCTTGGCATATAACAAATTATCGATAATTTGGGAATAGCAAAACATTGATTATGGTTTCTTCTATGTGTGAATTCCTACTCAAAGCTCATCTGGACGCAAGCGCTAGGCTAAAAATTGTCACGAACCAGAACTCAATGGCAGGAAGGTCGGTAACGAAGCCTCCGAGAAGCACCACCGTTGACCAAGACACCGCCAAGAATGCTACGCCGGTGACTAGCTTCTGCACAGCTTGCTGGACCACCGTGTATCGTTGATCAGCCTTTCTTGGTAAGCAAAGCCGTCAACCTCTAGCGTATCCTCTATCTTCACAACTATTACCCTTTCCGTCATTCTCCCATCACCAATACAGCAGCCAAGGGTCTGAGTTATGAATGAGGACGAACGGTACAGTGTCTCACTTTTGGCAGGTTACTTGTCTCAATCATATAACTGTTATCTTCTTGTGTTTGTTATTAACATTCTTCCTACCTAACCACCAATTTTTGCTGGCTTAATACCCTTCTTAAATGAGGAGACTATGCATATCATTAATTCCAACCGAAATCAAGCACCTATCTACCAAGATACTTTTCTTTTTGATGCTCCAAGTCTCCAAGAGAAATCTAGTTTTATCGTAAATTCAAGCCCATAGACAAATCCACTTGGACTCTACCTAAATGGATCAAACCAGATTTCTAAACTGGTAGATAGGTGCTTGATCACTAGGCTAAATCAATAAACCACTCGACAAATGCCTTGAAATATGGATCTATTTACACAACTTGGCCATGAGCAAAACTTAAAAAGTCTATACGAAACCGATATGGCTGGTTTCACAAAGAGGCTAGACCGGTTTTGTGGTCTTTTTGAATTTCTCCCAATTATTGCATTTTCTTATCCTGATGACATTCATCCATTAGGAGACTAAATTCACCATGTAGCAGATCTACAGCAACAGGCCTAGTCGCTTTTACAAACTGGTCTCAAACTAATGATCTGACAAGTCCGGTTATCAACATATGTCCTCCTATTTTTGCATATAATAACTTGCATACCAAAAAATACTGTTATTCTCGAAAAAATCTAAGGGAGATGATTTCGATAAACATTGGTCATATCAAAATTAGGGGTGATAAAACTACCAACAATTACAAACTAAACATCTTGTCATACACTTGGAAGACTTCATAAAAATTGCCAATCAGAAATGTACTCAACAACAAACAAATCATTTCGTTTAGCCGATCATAAAGCCGCAAGATTCAATGCTATGGGTAAAATGGCTTATCGACAAAAGAGATCAAAATGAGTAACTTCAGAAGCACCATATTTGGATATGCGGTGAGCCCACATATAAGACTCAGCAAACTTGATCTTGAAAACTCGGATTATTTTTCTCTAGTGATAAACTCAGTTACCTCATTGTGAGTAATATTATTTTTGAGGGGAACAAACATGAACTGATTCCTTTTTGATAATGGAGGATGTATTTGACAATTGAAATCCAATCCCCAACCTGTCAACAGTCATGGCATGATAATAGGATAGCTTTAACGCGCGACCAGTCTGCCCTGCCGCCATGTGTCCCACTGCCTTTCAACCAAGCGTCGGGCAATGCGGACGCGCCGCGTGTCCCTCTTTTACATCATGCCAACCTCACTACCGCTAGCCCCACCCATTGCCGGCCTACCGCTCATGGCTCCGGCAACTCGGGGCGCCACCTCGCTACACCATCGAGCCGCCACCCACCGCTGAGCCTCCCGCCCCCAAATCTTCAAATCCTGCCAGAGAGCTTGCCGTCGCCCCACCCGCCAACAACCTCAAAACCCTAACCCTGCCACCACGTTCCGCCGCCGCTTTGCATCACCTCCGCTCCCACCGCCCCCACCACCCTGCATCGTGCTGCGTCCCCCGCTCCACCGCCTGAGCGCTCCGCCGTAGTCTCCCTCTCTCTCTGCCCTATCTCTTCCGGGTGTGTTGTCGGGTGGGTGCCTTATCCTTTTAAGTGGGCCCTGAGCGAGAGGCTTTATGCGGACGGGTCGCGGAGTAGCTCTAGCAGGCAATGGGTCGTGGGTAGTGTTTCCGATGATAATAGGGTGCATCATAGCACCATGCCAATCAAACTAAGAATTTTATTGGTCTCAATAGATTTTCATTTGGTCCAACAAATACATTCCATCAAGTGGGTCCATTAAGGTATCAAATGGTTTGTTAGGTTTTAGGCTAGTCTTAGTGGCTCTTTTCTTTGCAATTAATTTGATGCCACATCAGAAAACAATAGTGAAAGAGCATATGCCTTTCATCCCCATGAAAGGATGCAGAAACTGCTTCTAACACGATGAAAGCTGAATGAAACCGGACTGTGGATATTCCTTTTCATCCTAACCAAGCACCTAACCTAGTAAAAATTTAATATTCTCGCAAGCGCCTGAAACAGTGACATGAAACTGGCACTGAGAGATGGATGTTCTTTTATTTCATAGAATAAGACCTCAAAGCTGACATGTCACTCTTGGAAATTGTGTGATGAAAATTCCCATTGACAAGGAACTTATTTGGGCTTTAAGGACACAATGTGACCTCTTATTTTTGTGGTACTAGCTTTCTTTTTCATGGGAGGAGGTTTGCACTCGACCAGTCAGCTAAAATTTATTTTGGGAATCAAAATTTTGAAAACATAGGCACTGCCATGATTAGGCCATTTATTTAATTCAATAGAAGCATATCAGAACATTTTAAATATATAGTCGTTGTAGGAATGGTCCCAATTGTCAAACCCACCTAACAAAAGTGTGAACTATCATCGATATCAATGTTGTTCCTTATATCTTTTTTTATCTTATTTCGATTATAGGATTGGGAAGCCTTAGGAAACTCTGAAGTGCAAGCTCTCATGGCTGATGTAGTTGCATGTGGACAGACAAAAATAAAATGTAAAAAGCAGTAGCAGCGTGTGAAGTCACTGGAAATACAGTGGTACAACCACCATATGGTGGTGCACTCATGTTAGCTCTCAAACTGGATGCCGTAGACAAGAGTGGTTAACAGTGGATCTGCGATTCGTCTGGCTCATTCCAACTCTTATCACAGCTCATGCACTGCAGCGTGCCCTCGTGCAACCTCCTGTTTACTCCCGATGATGCTGCTTTTCCCTAAGTGGCCACTCATGGCTGCTGGAAGCAACTGAGTGAGAGTTACATGTCTAGAATGAGGAGAACACTACAAGGGGTTGGAATAAATTCACATGGAATGCATCAAGGTTTGTCTTTTTGGCACAGGCCAGGTAATTTTGGGTAGTCCTAATTTAAGAATCTGATCTGTAATAGCTAGGACAACGAACTTTCCTTTGACATTTGACACGCTTTGCACGTTAAATTCTTCATTTCTTGCGTACCTATTATTCTCGTGTGTTTCTGTGCACGAGTTGGCACTTGTGGAAAGGCACTTGTTCGTGACATGCAACACAGGCATGGAAGGACCAAACGCCTAAAAGTAAAATAAGTTCTTCTCAAAGTTAAGTCGAATGTTTCTTTAAAATGTGAAGTGCAAAAGTTTTGTTTGGAGAAAAAATAAGAATGTTCCAAAAAACTATGAAAAATACCGAAATTGTTAATGAATTGCATGTAAATGTTTTAGAAAATTTGAAGAACTGCTGAAGAAAAACTTTCCAAAAGAAAACAAAAGATAGAAGAGTAGTAGTTGGGGTAGCATGCACAAATTAGTTTAATTGCACACATACAAATTTTCTGTCTCTGTTCACAGTTCACACACACGCGCAAAATAAGCAGTGTCCGCCATGTGTCATTTATGACTAAATGCGCCTTATGGTTCTGTCATGTGCACGCACAAGTCTTTCGTTGGATTACTCGTACCCGTGGATTCCAACCGCAATATATGTGAGATGAAATTTTCATATGACACACTACGTCTTTGTGAAATCGTAGCATCACAGTACAAAGACATCATCAGGTTCTATTTGCGAAATAAGAGTATGGTAGCTAGTAATGAAAAAAAATTATAACAAGTCTATTCAGACCATCTGCTGAGTAAGTTAGGTCAGATCGATTGAGAAAGCCAAGTGCTTTAGTAAGCCTCGCTGATGTTGTACCGGTGGAAATCCTCCTTCGGAGGCGTCGTGCATAACGAGTGGTGTGGTACTACAACGGAAGTGGGCAGCCCACTGTGGGCTGCTCCTTCCGCGATCTGCCCATACTATAGCTGGTCATAACGGCTGGGCTAAATGGCCAGCCCGAGGCCCATCATTTTTGGTCTGGCCCGAGCACGGCACAACCCATAGTTGGACGGGCCGTGCTGGCCTGAGGCCCATCATGGGCAGTGCTTGGGCTCAGGTGCAAGCCCGTCGTGCCGGCACGACACAACTTGTGTAGCTTAGGCCCGTTCAGCCTGGTATATGGTCCTTTTAGCCCACAAGGCCCGGCCCGACACATTAAGTCCGTCAAAGAAATTTAAATATTTCTTTAGCTTTAATATGTAAGAATGGTAGAAATTCAACAATATTTCATTGTTTCTTAGTATAAGATATTTTTTAGTTAAATAAATATAATTTTAGAAAAAAATAAAGTATAAAATTTTTAACCGGGCTTTGTATTGGCCTAGCATGGCACGACCCGTTAGGCCCATAGCCTGGCACAACCCGTTCAAAACTGGCTGTGCCATGCTTGGGCTTGGCCTCAGGCCCGTAGGGCCAGCACAACACGACCCGTTTACCAGAAGGGCTGTGTCAGCCCGTGAAGAAAATGGCCCAGCCCGTGACAGGCTCGTGTCGTGCTGGCCCGGCATGGCCCGTTGGCCAGCTATAGCCCATATCCACATGCCCAAGTAGTCGTCCCGATTGAAGCAATCAGGTCTCCGTGTCAACAAGGACTCCTTGCCACCGAGGCTTCATAGCTCCACTATGCTGTCAACAATACGAATCCTGAGCATAACACGGTGAACCACTGCTTCGTCTTGTCCCTGCCATGCATGCTCTCGTGCATCTGACAGGTCCTGGCCTTCTGGTTACCAATGATGCGGGCTGGACTGCGGCAGCATCATCATGACTCGACTGGTCCGAAATGACCTCAGCCTCCAGCACTGAACATTGGAACCAGAGTCTGATCTGTCGCTGAATCAGAAGCATCCGCACCTGGCCACTCGTTGAGGACAATATCATGAAAGGCCTCGATGTGTGCTCAATAGTTCTCAAAGTGAAAGTGTTCTTTCACTTGAACCAGCTTATTTCCAGTGGAAGAGCCGGACCGAAGACCTCTCTTGGTAGCTTCTTCCCTGATGTCTTCCATTCTTATCAAAGACCCTGTTCAATGTTGTAGTGATTGGTTTACTCTCTTCACACTCTCCAACTAGTGGTGCCTCCCATTGGACCTGGGAAATACAATGTAGAGATTAGAACTTTCGCATACAAAGCATCTCGCAACTAATTTATATACTGGCCATTGGATGTCTTGGTAGGTGACAATGTTTATTCCATCAAAAGGGTTCCCGCACGAAAAGCGTTATTCTACTGCAAACCATTTCTAACTAAGTCCTATACAGCAATAAGTTATTATATGAGATCACACTGTGGGTGTGTCTCACCTGCTGTAATAATTGCATTAGAACTGATCTGTACACCATTTAATGGTAATAAGTTTTTAAATGCTAGAATTTTATCTTTTCACATGCTTGACTAGTCAAGACACGGCATATAAGGGTTAATAATTGTAAATATATAGGCTGATCCATTTTATAATATATCTGGAACTAAGTCAATTTGTGATGGTATTGACGGAACTATACCATATTATATATGGATAACACTAACATTTTTCTTTCATTAACTAGTACATTATTATCCATGCTAAGAGTTATATGTGAAAAGAAAACATTATCCGATACCATCTTCTTCATTATTTCGATGGCTAGGGATGCTTAACACCGCGCTCAGTTGTCATGGTAAAGCGCAGATACGCTTGAGGAGGCCCCCCATGATAGGAGTGGCGAGTCCCAACCCGGCATTCATGACAGGCAAAAGTGTTATTGTACTAGTTTCCATCACTTTCGACTATAATATGGAATATTTCCTTCATTAACATAAGTTCAACAACACAGAAGATAGAAACGTTAGTAATGTTAACCCACTTTCATTAGCATAGGGTAAACAACATTTGTCCATTTTCTCAGTCCCTTCCATCTGTTGTAGATATATGAGCACTTTTACGGTACACTACTTTTAATATGGGCTGTTTATTCCCTCTAATCCAATGATCCAGATTGGTTGTTATAACCTTAACGTCCACCGTGATAACAAGTGGTATGGATATTTTGGGAAGAAAAATATAATGACATTGGGGAATTATATAGACATGTGAGATTAAACAATTAAGATTAAGTTGAATGAATTTCGTCATCTCCATTCTTGACTTCCTCTTCTCTCCGTTGCTCTTCAATGTGGTGGTGACGGCGCGTCCTGGAGGCCAGCGGCCATGCATCACGGTATGTTGCCACCACATCTCCAGATTGCGCGTGGGCCATAACCTAGGTCAGCCACTGTCACCGGCACCATTATGTGGATCTTTTGAGGGAGAGGGCGGCACCGGCGGATGGGTCCCTTAGTGGGTAGTCAAACCCGGCTGCCAAATTGTTGCTTAGTGTCGTTTTCTTTTGATTTTCTAGGAGGCTTGTTGCTTGGCTCTCATGAGTACTTCAGAGCAGTAGGAACATAATCTCCTCACTTGTAATCAAAATGTGTGACAAAGTTACCCTATAACTAGTCCTTCACTTGTATTCTGACTTGCAAATCTTCAATTGAGATGGATTTTCCTTGCAATTTACGGATTTTTTTTTACATAGAGTTCTTGATTGTTACGGATCTGGTCATTGAATAACTTGTGCAGTAAGACTTTATTAAACATCATGTTCGTCTGCGTACTTCTGAGCATGCCGGATGAAACAGCCGCAGTCATCGGTGTGGGCCATGGGCAGCCGCAAGACCTTGATCGCTCGCTCCCTCCCTCGCCGCATGTATCCGCTGAGTCTGTAGCAGCCAACATCGAGCAGCTCCATATATAGTTCTTGATTTTTACGGACACGCACACGGCGGCGGAGGAGAAATGAACAGCGTTCGAGAGACGCGCGCCGGAGGCCATGTGCACGCGGCGTGGGGGTCCACTCGTGCCGTGGATGGCGACGGAGGCGGGGTCTGCTCGTTGAATTTGGGTGGTGAAAACTGTTTTAGATCCCAAAACAAAGACTGAATTACCTCTGGTGGCAAATTGGTAATCTTATCTTATATATACTAATTGGAGGCTCCTTTTGATGCCTCCACGTTAATCAGAGAAAAACCAATAAATTCTCACAAAAAAGCGAAACATCTAACCATCCAATTATATAATGAAGAAATAATAGCCATTAGATCTAATGTGATCAAAATTACCCACCACTGCCATTATTAAAATATTACCAATATTATAACCTCAATAATTATTTCAAATTACTACTATCGATCTATTTTATCAATACACTACTTGCCATGAAGTCTACGTCAGTTACACCTGCCATGGTATACCTTCCTGGAATACGTCTAACTTTGTTTAGTTTCTTGCCATCTGTATACAACGCAGATAAACGCACCACGAAGATATCAAGCTGGTCATTAGTCAAAAGGTCAAGGTCCTCCTTTGTGACTGACCGGAGCGCTGTTAATTTTTTTTTCTCAGCCGCTTCTAACATGTTTGCTTCATTGCTTGGCACCACCATCATGCTCCTGCCAACGAGATCAATAGGAACACCCGGCTGAGAGCACAGGCCAAGTAATAAAGAAACGAGAGAGTGATCTGCACTTGGTTGCATGGCAATTTCGAGACAAGAAAGACCACGAGTGGAGGATTGTGCATGCACGGCCTGGGATCTTATATTGATCAAAGAAGAAACGCTTTACAAAAGCTACATAAAATCGGTGCAAAAGTATGTGTAGCTTTGCAAGAAGACGGAATATAGAGTTCTGATAAAGAGAGAAACTGCATGCACGGAAGAAATTTGAAATCACCATAGGACAGGCTTACAGATAGGATGACAAAGTAATAAGCCCATCTATACATGCACAAATCTGTATGTGTGTGCCATGGAAGATGATATAATGTTGGTAGCTTTCGCAAGCAGAGAAACGCTTGGATTTGCATGCATAGATAAATATTTTAATTCAAGATTTGCTCTTGAAGTCGGTAGATCATAATCATGCTTTTTCTCCTACGAGTTAGTGATACAGTTTTCTACATTATGTTGTTTTCTTGCATTTGCGGTTATGAATTATTGCACCCACCAGGATCACCTTATAGGAAAGATATAATTTACTTACACTAGAACAGTCTGATGCACTCATTTTATTTTAGAAGAATGCCAAGGCGGACTTGCTTTTTAAGTGGACCTGTGCTAAATGTTCAGGATGTAGTATGTTTCTTTCGATCTTGATCAAACTAGAGACAAGCACCTCGGCGTGGAATTTAAGATAACAAGTTTAAACCGTTAGAACTGATATTGTAAGTCAACTAGATCTTTCAAATTGTAAGAGTAAGTCAGCCAATCATAAAAGAGCCTTTAGCAACACTATTTTTATTTTTTGAAAAGGTGGGTTAATTTCTCAGCAAAATGGCATTCTACTACTACTTTCGAAATCTAGAGTGATTGCCAAGAGTGAGTTAACTGGCCAGTTTAATAGCATCCTATCATAGGAATTGAATCTGGACATATATAAAGTGTGTAGCAAGTTGAAATAAGGTACCAAGAAAAAAATGGGAGAGATCAAGTATTTCATATCCAAGCTTAGAAGCATGATAGGGATATACTGTAACAAGCTTAGAAGCATCATAGGGACGTAACAACAAATATATGTATGTAGAGATGAAGTAAAATTTTTATCTGCTGGATACTATCTCTAATTGTCCTAATCGAGTTCTTTCATATGCTTCATGATATCTATCTGAAACATCAGGAATTAATTAATTTTGTAGTTTTGCTCGGAGAGTAATGTTTATTATATTTAAAAATATAGTTTCTATATCAATTTTAAAAAGTAATTATTACTAAATAGTGCTATCAGCTACATATTCATCCTAAATTACAAAAGTATAAATATTCTAAAAAATTATAGATATTATTCAGATGCTCTTTTTGAGACCTCCACGTTAATCAGTGAAAAATATACTATAAATACTCAAAAAAAACAAAACATCCTGTCATCTATTTAAAAATCAAGGATCTAATTCATTGCAAGACAAAATCCTGCAAATTACACAGCACTGCTCTTATAAACATTTTGACTGAATTAACCCTTAAAATTCTCTACATTGCCCCCTATGCCATTACTATTATAAATAAAAAAATAAAGTATAATACTGATATCTGATAATGTACCTTGAAAATTCTATACAAAATTACTAGCCCATGCATACGCATGGGTTGATGGGCTAGTTAAGTATAATTAATTTGAAATTACTTCTTTAACCCTCACAGTCAAGGGTAGGATTGTCTTGTTACCACATTGTTGTTCTGTGTGGTAAAACGTACTGTAAAAGGAACCCCGTCACACTCTTTTCCAACTGTGGTGTAACTAAACTGGACCTTGAGGACGATTCTTTTTCTTCGGTTGTTCTTAAATCTGGAAAAAAAAAGAATGTTAAATAATGAGCCACCGATGCCCTAAAACCTTGCATGTCGCGTGTGCTTCATATGTGATAGGGAGAAGAAATAATTTGTAGTCTATTCATTCTTTTGAATAACTAAATAAATCTTATCCATACATAAAAAAGCATTGTTTTTAAATTCATTTGCTACGATACTGGTGTTCCTACGATTACTGGATACAACTTACTGGTAAAAAGAATCATCCCTTCTTGTACTGAAAAATGACACAACAAACTACATGCGTACGTGGAGTCGTACAAGTAGCAAACTGTGATAGTATGCCAAATCATATAGTTTCCCGACAACAACAAATGTTCATTATTCAAAAAACAAAACACCAATCACAGCAGCCAGGATTCGTCTGTCATCGAACATGAAAACTGAAAAACACATGAGACTCGAGATCAGGAAACAGGGGGAGGACAAATGTAGTGAAATCTTGGGGGAAGGGAATCGTGTGGTCATCGAAACAGGGTGGAGAACACTGATCAGGAAACGGTGAGGAACTAGACCATGTTCTTTGCTATGATGTTCAAGTTAGATGAAAACTGAGGAACGAGGCATCACAGCTCCATGCCTCCATCCACCCACTATGCTGTCGACAATATGAAGAAGCCTGAGCGGAATATGGCTGACGGCTTCATCTCTTCCATGCGATCTTCTCACACAACTAGCAGCTTCCGGGCATGCCGCTGATGAAGTAGAAGGGGACGGAGTGCGACAGTGCCACGGCATCAATTGGTGCCTGTGGCGGGCGGTCTAGCTGTGCTGTAGCGGTTTGCAGTCGTCCAGGATGAACTCCACCTTCAGCACTTTGTTTCCCAGCTTGTCGCTTGGCCTCGATGCGTGCCTAAAAGTTGTCAAAGTGAAAGGGTTCTTTCACTTTAACCAGCTCTTCTACGAACATCTCCCGTGGTACCTTCCTTCCTAATGTCTTCCATTCCTATCAAAGATCTTGTTCAATGTTGTAGCTGTTGGCATACTCTTTTCACTCTACAACTCTTGGTGCCTCCTTTGGAACCGAGCAGCCAAATATAGAGATTATAACTTTCATATACAAGCATCTCGTAATTAACTTATGTACTGGTCTCTAAGGCCTTGGTAGGTGATATTGTTTATTCCATTCAAAGTGCTCGCATGAAAAGTGTTATTCTACTTGAAAATCATTTCTAGTTAAGCCCTATTCAGTAAAGAGTTATTAGATGAGATCACGTTGTCGACGTGTCTCACCTGCAGTAATAATTGCATTAGAACTGATCTGTAGAACCATCGAATGTGATAGCTTTTGCATACATAGGATAAGGCATTTTGTCATGATATATAGTTAGGATTAAGTCAATATGCAAATGTATTGAAAGAACTATTGCATATTATAGGGATAACATAGGGTCAACAACACTAGGACTTCTCTTTCATTAACTAGTACACTTACCACTCTAGAGATAAATAAAATCAAAAAATTATATGTCAATTTTTTTAATCCCATACCACATTCTTCATTCTTCCGATGGCTAGGGATGCCTAGCACCGCCACCGTCCCCATGGTAAGAGCTGGTGTGCTTGGGCCGACTCCCAGGGGCAGAACTACACACGGAGCCACTAGGCTATGGGCCTAGTCGTGTGCCAAAAAATCTGAGTAACCCTTTCAAAATCATCAGGCCCATTTTACTGTATGCATCAGCTTGGCCCAACTCCGCACCTCGTTCCTGCCCAAAATGACCGTACGTTCAAGTATCGAAAGCTTCACCGAGAAGGCAAAACGATCAAAACAACTTAGCGCTAGCCCATCTGCCGGTGCCAATGCGCTCCCCGCCTCGCCATGCTCTAGTCCATAGAAGCACAACACACAAAAACCCTCAGTTTAAAGATTTTATCAATCTTTTCCTCTCCTAATTGATTGATCCCTTATCCAATTTGAATCTATTGGTTTGTATTGCATTTGTAGTAGATAGAATTGAATAAATGAAGAAGACGACCATGTAAGGGAACACAACATTAGCATCATATGGAGTTTGCTCCTGTCCCCACCACCGTAAAACAATCCATTGAACATCCTACTTAAGAAACAATAGTACATAGAACCAGAGATTGAAATCTAGAAACTAGAGTTAGAAATCTGGGTGGAGAAAATTGGGAATTTATTTTCGTGTTATCTTTCCCCCTCTCAACTACAGTGTGTGGGATAAAACATAGACTGCTTGTTGGATCTGTACCAAAAGAACCGTGGCGGCCTAGCCTAAATTCCTCCGAACAATAAATCCATTTTATCCATTTTTTAGGACTCGACTATTCTCCATGAAAGCATAGCGAACAAGACATTACCGTGTCAAGTAATGTTAGGCATCCAGTTAAAAAATACTGTTAGGCACTAGGCCTTTATTGTCATAGGCATATAACACTAGACGTATCAGAACATTTTAAATATGAGTATTCCATCAACCATCCCAAATATCAGCCCCCTAAGCAAGAGTGAACCAACAATTCCAAGAACAGTTATGGTAAGACTACCCCTGTTTGAGTTTTAGGCGAGATGCAATAACGAAACTGACATTTCAGGTACTTGTGGGTGTCCCCATTGGTAATGAACACCATATTCGCATTGTAACTCTTTGGTTGATAAAATGACCATAGCTTTACTAACTACAAATTATCACACAACATATTCCAACCAAAATCCAAGCCTCAGTTGACATATTCTTCTTGCACCAGCAACAAAAGGAGATAAGTGTTGTATTAGGTATTAGGTCGTCTATGGATGGCAAGATGAAAGCAACACGCTCAATACGCTTCCTGCCGGAACCTTGAAGTGATGTGGGCTTGAAAGGTATCAAGATCCCTTCTGTTGCCTATTCTTTCCCTTCAACTTTCACGGTTTTACAATCATAGATGGAAGTGTATGTTCTATATACTCTGTTCGTTGATAGTAGTGAGTATGGGAGGAACTTTTAGAGCTGAGGAATGCGAGCTGTGTGGATGGCTGCCGAATTGCGCTGCAAGATCTCAATACAGCTGTAAGAAAACACAACCATATGAATAGTTGGGCATCAGATACTTGCATCACTCCATTTGATCCACCACCATGGCACCTGCACTCGACCATTCATCTAAAATTTATTTCAGGAATCAAAATTTTGTAAGCATAGGCACTGCCATTATAGGCTATTCATTTATTTCCATAGAAGCATATGAGAACAATTTAAATATGTAGTTTTTGTAGGAATCATCTCAATTGTCAAACCCACCTAACAAGAGTGTGAACTATCAGCGATATCAGTGTTGTTCTTATATATTTTGTTATTTTATTTCGGTTATAGGATTGGGAAGCCTTAGGAAACTATGAGGTGCATGCTCTCATGGCTGATGTAGTGCATCTGGACAGACAAAAAACAAAGGAATGTAAAAATCGGTAGCAGCATGTGAAGTATCACTAGCAAGGCAGTGGTACAACCACCAGATGGTGGTGCACTCGTGTTAGCTCTCAAACTGGATGTTGTAGACTAGACTGGTTAACAGTGGATCTGCCTCATTCCAACTCTTATCACAGCTCATGTACTGCAGCGAGTGCAGCGTGCCCTCGTCCGACCTCGTGTTTACTCCCGGTGATGTTGCCTTTCCCTAAGCGGCCACTCATGGCGGCTGGAAGGATCACATCGAGTGAGAGTGATATGTCCAGGGTGAGGAGAGCACTACAAGGGTTGGAATATATTCACATGTGATGTATTATGGTTTGTCTATTTGGCCCAGGCCACCTAAGTTTTGGTAGTTCTGATTTAAGAATCCGATTTCTAATAGCTAGGACGATGAACTTTCCTTTGTCATTTGACATATGCTTTGCATGAGAAATTATTGATCTCTTGCGTACCTACTATTCACCTGTGTTCTTGTGCATGAGTTGGCACTTGCTGGTGACATGCAACACATGGCATAGGGCAGGAACCACCGAGCACCTAAAAGTAAAAGTTCTTCTCGATGTTATGCCAAATGTTTCTTTAAACGGTGAACTACAAAGTCATGTTTTGAGAAAAAATATAAATGATTCAGAAATGTTCATGAAATAAATACTAAAATTGTTATTGAATTGTATGTAAATGTTTTAGAAAATTCTATGAACCGTTGAATCAAAACTTTCTATTGTGATTACAAGACTAAACATTCACACTTAGGGTGATGTCAATCCATAGGAGCCAAGAAGAGAAGGGAGCTGGAATGAACCAATCCATAAGATCAAAACATATACCATATAGATTGCCAACTACTATAATATACTATCTCCGTACCAAAATGTGAGCATTTGTTGTTGGCTTTTCAGAATTGTGCTTGACCGTTCATCTTATTCAAAAAATTACACAAATATTAAATACCTTTTATATTTGGATTTATTGTTAGATATATTTTAAATGTAATGTATCTACCTTTATATTTAAAATTTTGTAAAATAAGATAAGCAGTCTAACACAATTATGAAAAGTCAACAAATGCTTACATTTTTGAATGGATGGAGTATGTAAATATAATATGACACTAATTTCCCGGTGCTTGTAAATGCACTTAACATTTGGAGCATAAAATTCACAATATCATGATATAGAAGAAAAAGAATAAAATAATATTTAGAAACTCTTAACATTTTTTACTTCAATATTACAATGTGATTCTTTATATCATAGAAGTGATCAATAAAATTTATTAGTTGCTCTATTGTAATCTTCTTCTCAATGGATTATTAAGTTTGATAACCCATCTTGTATTTTATTTTGATGTTGTCACTATACGACTCACTATTGAAAAATATTAACAATCCAATTTGGAATGAGCATGAATCTGCAGATACAAGAACGAATTTGTAACGACTCAAAAATCCCACCACACCGTGGAGGATAGAATTAAAAGTACCAATTGGCTCCATGGCTGAGCTGCATATGATTCGTTGATGTTGCAGACCACTGCCTCGGCACTACCACTACCACTACGGCGCATCCAACACATAGTATGTCTTCCATCCGTCAGATCCGCCATGCCCAAGGCCGCCTCGATGAATCCGCTACGCCCTAAGGCCGGATCTCGTCGCCTTCCATACGTTGGATCCACCGCGCCCGAGGGCCTTAGTAGGAGGAGAAGGAGGGAGGAGGGGACACCCACGCAAGGAGGAGGGGTGGGGGGCGCTGGCCGTCGTCGCGTGGAACCCTAACCGAGAGAGGGGAGGCTGACCCACGCTGCCCAAGGTCGCCATGGCGTGGAGATGGGGAGGTCGACCCTTGGTTGCCGTTGCATGGTCCGGAGAAGGCGCACCGCCAGGATGAGGGCGCCGCCACCTCGCGTCGCGCCTTGAGGAGAGGAAGGGAGGGGTGCAGCCGAGAGGAGGAGAGAGGTTGGGTGGTGGCGGATCGGGGAGTTGAGAAGGAGAGAGGTGGTGTGGCTTGGAGGGTTAGGGTTTGTTTTACATGGGCCTTTGGTACGGCGGATCGGGGAGTTGAGAAGGAGAGAGGTGGTGTGGCTCGGAGGGTTAGGGTTTGTTTTATATGGGCCTTTGGTATGGGCCATAAAAATATATTGGGCCTCCACTGATAATAGAGATATATTTGTATCGGGTCCACTTTGTTTACCGCGCTACAAATAAATCTCTATTGTATATTACCTCTGCCGTCTCTATTGTATTTTACCTCCCGTGGCTATAGTGCATTTTTGTTATAGTATTGATCTGATCTGCTACTAACAAGCTTGTTAGATTGCTACGAACAAGCTCCTGAATGAAAATATGTGTCGAGGATAGAATGACTAGAGTGTATGTCATAGTAGGGCTACTTAACTTCCGTGAGACACTGTGTACATACGTCGACAAAATGCATGTGTCCATACCAGACACGATTATATATTGGGGAGGTTGATCTGATTTTAGATCCCTTAAGAACACCTAAGTTTCCATGCAAGTACACCTAACGTAGATGTGCTCTAATAGGATTCCTGGCCCGTATAGTGTACTGCTTAATTAGGATCTTTCTGCTAATATTTTTTAACCATCTAAATTAATGGCCGTATATTTGTTTTTTTTGAATTTAGAGCATTCTTCTCTGATTAATGTGGAGGTATCAAAAGGAGCCTCCAATTATTAAATATAAGATTGCATATGTATGAATTATCTATGTCTCTGTTCACACAAGCAAAGCAAGGACTAATATGTTTAAGGACAAAACTGTTCCTGCCATCATCATGTTTCTTCCTTCTTGCCATAGTTAGGGACGGCTAACTCCCTCCACCCGCCGCATTCGTAATAGCGGGCGAGCTTGGTCCTGGAGTTGTGGCCAGTGGGTGCAAGCTTGGACCTAGCCACAATAGAATGATCGGGCGCTACGAGTAAGCTCGAGGTTGAAGATGAGATTGATGGTATTATGGACATTTTGAATAAAAACAAATGCTGAAATGATGTGGATAACAGATTGAGATTATTGAATTATGCGATGGTATGTATAGAATTGACCCTCAAAATTATCCAAGTCCCCAAAAGGGTTGTTTTATCAAGCTAAACTGCAGCTGGATATCATTCCACCAATTCCTTTATTCTAGTGCCCCTCCGGAGCAATCTAGTACTATATTCCAAGTTTTTTGTAATTTTATACAATTGTTCATTCCTTGGAATTTTAACGGGGAAACTGGATTCTTTGAGAGTCACTCTGCTTCACCTCCATTTGACAGGGTTAATATGCGTTTCATTTTTCTTTGATTCCTTTAATGGTGCCGATGATCCTTGGGAGTCGGGAGATGTGAGCCTACCCCTCCCCCTTGTTGAATTGAAATAAAGCTCAAATTGGTTTATTGAATAATTTGAAATATCCCAGTGCGGTAAAAGAATCGAATCCTCGAATTTTTATTCGAGATATTTTGGGGCTCTTAGGCACTATTGTACCTAGTATATCGAATTTTTCTTCATCTTACTATTTATTAACACATAATCAGATCTTATTAAAAAAATACTTGATCCTTGACAACCCCCACCCATTTCATTAAAAAAACACATGTCCCCTTCTGATTTGGGGGCCCGTGGTGGCCGCCCCGTTTGCGGGACCTCCTATATGGAGATTCATCTATTTGTATCATTTGGAAGATCGGCCCATGAGGCCTATTTACACAAGACCATGAATAGCCCAATAACATGAATATGTATCAACATTTAAATATATTAGAGTCAACATTTCGTATATAATATTCAGAATGTTAATATAGTATAAAAAATATTACCACAATACATTTATAAAAATGATGAATATTTAAAATTTCAAAATTCAAAGTTAATTTCAACATTTCAAAAATGTAATCAACATTTGCACAAAAATGTTGCTATGGAATATTCAAAATGTTGACACAAGTATAAATAGATGTTGGCACATTACACTCAAAATGTTGACGAAAATTTGGATTTTTAAAATTCATAATTCACTTCAGTTTTTTTAAAAAAACCTAGAAATAATAATTTTCCAAAAATGTTGACATGGAATATTTAAAATGTTGACACAATATAAATAAATGTTGACATTGTACATTGAAAATGTTGACAAAAATTTGAATTTTAAAAAATTCGAAAATATCATATATGATCTTGTTTTGTAGAAATTATTCTAAATAACCACAGTGGTTCAAGAGGATTCAAAAATGGACTCGTTGAGAGAAAATTGCATTTCAATTCGAAATGTTTACTCCAGTTTATTTAAATATTCATATCTCGTTTATGTTATTGGGCTGATCATGATTCAGGGTAAATGGGGCTAATAGACTGATCTCCCTACTGCTTAAAAAATAGCCATATCCATGTAGGAATTCCTCCCGCTTTCCGCCCTCCAAATCCGGTCATGTTCGTTAAAATAGGGTAAACAACACAACAGATAGAAATGTTAGTGTTGTTGACCCACTTTCATTAACATAGGACCAATAACACTTCAGGCTCGATCTTTTTGTGAAATGAAAGTTTGGTAGCTAGTAATGCCAAAAGGTATAGGTATGACAGGTATATTTAAGTGTCGGCATAGCCTTTTCCCGACAGATAATATGTCCCCTAAAGGGACCTTAGCCGACTGTAGCTAGTGTTGGCAAAAGCAGATAATGGTGTAGTGCAAGTCAGTAAGTCAGATCAAAACCGACTGACAAAGCCAAATGCTTTAATAATCCTCGTTGATCTAGTACCAGTTCAAATCCTCCTTTGATGGGGTCGTGCATAATGAGTGGTCATATACGACAGTCTCGTTCTCTAAAAGAATTGGGCCGCTTCTTCCATGACCTGCCGATATAGATATGCCCAAGCAGTCATCCCGATTGAAGAAATCTGGTCCACCATGCACGGGTGGTTTGGGTGCACAGCCCGTAGCACTAGCGTTCAACAAAGAACATAAATTCTGACTGGTACACGGCAAACCACTGCATCGTCTCGTCGCTATTTCCAATCTGGATGCTCCTGGCCTTGCCACTGATGAACTAGGAGCAGGAGTGTGGCAAGAACGCGGTGACTCGACTGGTGCCAGCGGAGTCTGATCTAGCGCTAGAAGCAGTTGCACGTGGTAGCTCATTGAGGACTGTATCATTGAAGGTCCTGGTGAGTGCCCAAAAGATCTCTAAGTGAAACCCTTCTTTCACTTTAACCAGCCCTTCCAGTGGAGGAGATACATGAAGGCCTCACGTTGTAGCTTCTTTCCTGATGTCTTCCATTCTTGTCAAAGATCTTGTTTATTGTTGTAGTGATTGGCATACTCTCTTCATACTCTCCAACTAATGGTGCCTCCATTGGACGTGGGATTATAACTTTGGGATACAAGCATCTCTCCAATGTAGAGATTATAACTTTGGGATACAAGCATCTCGTAATTTATTTGTAGACTGGCCATTGATGTCTTGGACTCTTGGTAGGTGATAATGCTTATTCCATTCAAAGTGTTGGCACGAACAATGTTACTGTACTTTCAAATCATTTCTAACTAAACCCTATTGAGCAAAGAGTTATTACATGGGATTGCATTGTCGATGACTCTCACCTGCAATAATAATTGCATATTAGAACTGATCTGTACAACCATTGAATCATAGGTTTTTAAATGCTATAATTTTGTCTTTTCACATGATTGACTAGTCATCAGTTAACATGTAAGGGTTAAAAATTGTATTTGGATGACATATACAGGATAAGACAGGCAATTTTGCGATAATACATTTGGTATTAAGTTAATTGGCAATAATTGAATGAACTATTATATATTATAGGGACGGTCGGCAATACTAACACTGCAGAACTATTATATATTACCTTGCATGCCACGTGCGCTTCATATGTGAATAGATAGGAGAACAAAGATCAGGAAACGGTGAGGAAGCAGACAATGTTCTTTGCCAGGATGTTCAAGCTGATTAGCATCTATCGATAGCAGCCTTTAAAGAAAAAAAAAGCATCTGTCGGCAGCATATTACTCTTCTAAATTTCGTATTTCACACATTTTGACGTAGTCGTCAAAGCCAGTGTGTTTTTATGAAATTTCCTAGAAATTTTGATTCACAGAGCTAAGCAAGAATTGCATGTCCCTGTTGATGTCAACAAGCAACCAGGATAAAATAATTCAGGTCCAACATAGTCAAAGCTGGTGCGCCGTAGCTTCCAACCCACCTCCGTTTTTGGCCTACGTGGCCACCCTCCACGCGTGCTACGCCATTTTCTGGCCGATGTGGCGGCCGCCCACGGTGGCCACCTTACCGCCTCGCCTTGTGGCTCGTGGGCCGCCAGCCCCGCACGGTGAGGCCGGGGTAGCGTGACGCGGGTCACGGAATGGCCGCGATTCTCCATGTTTGCCGGATCCGGCCTGGCGACGCCGGATGGGAGGTCACGTCGGCGGCATGCTGCCGGGAGAAGGGGGAGGGGCCTCGGTGGGGAGAGGGGCGGCAGTGCGCGCCCGGGTAAAGAGGCGGGGAGGGGGGGAGCAGCACCGATGCGTGTGCGGAGGAGAGGACGCGGTGGCATGCATGGTTGCTAGAGGATAGAGCCCACGGGGTCCACCGCACGCGCTGCGGGCCGCCTTTGGCTGCGAGATGAGGTGGGCCGCCACCGTAGCTGCGTGAGGAGAGGGCCTGCTGCTGCGGTGTCTGAGACTGGAAGCGGGTGAGAGGGGGTGGCGTTAGGGTTCCTCGTGTTGCGCGTCGCCCTCTTATATTCTCTTCGCGCCATGCGTGAGCCATCCGATGGATGTGATCAGACAGTCCATATCTATAGTCGTCATTTTACTAAAAAGGACCTCAATGTGTCCATTAATTATGTTCAGTTCCTTGCTACCCTCTTTTACCACTGATTCATATTTGTTTACCTCCCTGAATTTGTTTACAATTGCGCGTAGCGGAGCGCACATGCCTAACTAGTTAACTTACATTCATCGTGCAATTCAAGCCTTGAGGCGCCATGCCATCTAGAAAGTTCGTCTGGTAGGTCATTAAAGCATGAACGGACATGACATCTTTAATACTCACTAATCTTTTCCTGCTAGACAGTTTGAAGTATGATATTCACTAATCTTTTCCTGTAAGCAGAATAGATTGGCTGCTTACTTTACTTCACTGAGAGAAAATGCAGGTGAGCTAGCACACCTAGGAAGCGGAAATTTTCTCCTCCATGGCATGTGCCATGGTTACATGCAGCCGTTTGATCCTGTTGTTAGGATCTGTATATGCTGGGATGGGGTTGCTGGTGAGGCATCTGTATGCTGGTTGTATTCCCATGGACCTACACTATGCATGGTAGAAACAAGCCGCGCGCAACAAGTGTTCGTGCGAATAGGTGTAGTTTCTGCACAGCCTGTGGTAGCTAATTTCATAATGACTCCCATTCCAATGAATATCCTTTTCTTGTCTGCAAGAATACAACATATTTTTCTCTCTTCCTCTTTCTTCTCTTGTTTTCAGTCATGTATATATAAATAAATCACTACTGGGGAAGTGAAACAGAAACTTGTTGATCGTGTGAGAAGATGTGTTAAACGACGATCTAATAAACAAAGTTGATTTTATTTAGCTTCTCGCTTCAACAGTACTAGTGTTAATACCAGTATGAGATCAAACTGACTGGAATATAAAATTAAACCCACAGTTAATTTATTTGGCCACGGATGTATGCAACTGGCACATAAGTTATACTGCATTCATTCTTTTATCAACATGTGATAATTTTATTTCCTATAGTTACTAGTGTTACTATCACTATTGGATCCAACTGACTGGAATATAAAATTGAATCCTATATATCTAAAGCAGCTTAATATTTTTAATTATATCACACACATATATTTGCGATTAAATCAATTTGCAATGGCACGAAAGGAATTATTTTATAATTCTAATATATATAAGGACAAGATAGGGTCGAAACCACTAACACTTCTATTTTATCAACTAGTACCTTGCCTATGCTAACGCCTAACGCTATGGATAAACGCAAATCAAGGACTAATATGTTTAAGGACAAATTTAAAACTGTTCCTGCCATCATCATGTTTCTTCCTTCTTCCCATAGTTAGGGACGGCTAACTCCCTCCACCCGCCGCATTGGTAATAGCGGGCGAGCTTGGTCCTGCAGTTGTGGCCAGTGGGTGCAAGCTTGGACCTAGCCACAATGGAATGAGCGGGCGAGCTCCGCCCTGACCACTATGGAGTTGCCCATGAGCAAGCTGATCGAAACCGACCGTCATGAAGTGACGCGTGGGGCTTACAATGCACCCACAAGTGGCAGCCATGGCAGCCTACGAGTAAGCTCGAGGTTGAAGATGAGATTGATGGTATTATGGACATTTTGAATAAAAACAAATGCTGAAATGATGTGGATATCGTAAAAGGGATCAATTTGTAACTATGTGGCGGATAACTGGTTTTGCGATAACAGATTGAGATTATTGAATTTTGCGATGGTGTGTATAGAATTGAACCTCAAAATTATCCAAGTCCCCAAAAGGGTTGTTTTATCAAGCTAAACTGCAGCTGGATATCATTCCACCAATTCCTTTATTCTAGTGACCCTCTTGAGCAATCTAGTACTATATTCCAAGTTTTTTGTAATTTTATACAATTGTTCATTCCTTTGAATTTTAACGGGGAAACCGGAGTCTTTGAGAGCCACTCTGCTTCACCTCCATTTGACAGGATTATTATGCGTTTCATTTTTCTTTGATTCCTTCAATGGTGCCGATGATCCTTGGGAGCCGGGAGATGTGAGCCTATCCCTCCGCCTTGTTGAATCGAAATAATGCTCAAATTGGTTTATTGAATAATTTGAAATATCCCAGTGCGGTAGAAGAATCGAATCACACGAATTCTTATTCGAGATATTTTTGGGCTCTTAGGCGCTGTTGTACCTAGTATATATAAATTTAACATCATCTTACTATTTATTAACACATAATCAGATTTTATTTTTAAAAATACTTGATCCTTGACAATCCCCCACCCATTTCACTAAAAAACACATGTCCCCATTGACTAATCGATGGGGTGGTCAATGCCGACATCACCATTTACGACTCCATGGGGGACATAAGAACTTAGCAGCATCAGAGGCGGCGGCATCCAAACATGATAGGTACGTTGGTAGCACGAATCATGGGGACAGAGACTGCAGGATGCGGCAGCAGCATCTCGATGCAGTGGGGACGTGAGTGGCTGGGCCGAAACATCAACAACATCCTGACGTGCATATTAGATGGAACGGGATTGAGCTCGATTAGATAGGATTGAGCATGACCTGGTGACGGGGATCTCTATCGCCCCATTTTGGTCCATGAAACAGGACATCGGCTTTCACCGTCACTGCCCCTGTGCCCTATTAAAGTTTTGTCATTTGAAATTTCCAAAATTTCTGGCACACCTGCTTTGCCAGCCAAGGCTGATTAAATTCACTTATCTGTAAAAAAAATACTATTGACTTCTACTATGTTTGACCACACAAAATTTGGGTAATTCGGCCATGCTGTTTTAAGTTATTACACAAAACTTACTCGAGGCCATGCTCGACGTGACTTTTGTTCCGCTAGTACAGGTGGTCAATGTCGACAACATGTTTCGCTTCACTTGGTTAATGGTCATAGGTAAGGGGAGGTAGGCGAATGTTGAGAGATGGACACTGACGCATGGTTCAAAGAGAAATACTTTGGTGAACATAGGGGCATGTGTCCACCTTAGCTTTTCTATTAATTATGGATAAATACAAATATTGAATCTCTGACAATACACTGATGCTACGTGAACCTTTGACTTTGGTAGTTGTGGCTCGATCGGTCCTACCTCCCAACGAGCACTGCTCCCTGCTCCATCTCTCCGGGCCGCCGCCCCAATGACGGGATCAGTGCCAGGACGGGACTTGTGACAGCGTGGCAGATGGTGTGCAGAACCTCCAACAGTCGTGCTTCTAGCATAGGAAGTCAACGATGGTGCTCTCTCGCCTATCTGGCAGGTCCTGGGCTTGCCGTTGATTAAGTAGAAGGGAACACAACTTGGCAGATTCCGGTGGCAAGCGGGGCAGCTGTGACCTCCACCTACAGCACCAAGTTCCCTCGGTCATCGCTTGAACACTGGAAGCATAGGCGGCTCCAGCTCAGGAAACACATGCCACCTAGCGGCTTGTGCCTGGAGGACAACACCATGGTACGACTCCATGCATGTCCAAGAGCTCTCAAAGTGAAAGCATTCTTTGACTATAATAAACTCTTCCACAAGGACAGACATCAAAAATATGTTGTGGTAGCGTCCTTCCTGATGTCTTCCATTCTTATCAAAAGATCTTGTTCAACCTTTTAGTGATTGGCATACTCTCTTCAGACTCTCCAACTAGTGGTGCCCCCTTTTGACATGAGCAGTCATGCGTATATGTATAACTTTTGCATACAAGACCTTTGTATTTTTCTAGCTAGTCGTTAGTGTCTTGATAGGTGACAGTATTTGTTCCATTCAAAGGGCTTCGTACGAAAAGTGTTTATTAACCTCATGATGCTAGCTGATGTCCCAACAACTCCTGTTCACACGAGTAACCTTTTCATTTTCGTAAGAGTAGTGTTGACACTAGAATGTGCCAAGAGATACACGAACACATCCGTGCGTATCTGTGCAGGGGCACTGAGCCACCTGGCAGCAGAAAATTCGGCCTCACCAGAAATTATTCCTGTCTAACCATGATTGGTAGGGAGTTGGTCATCATCTTGGAAAGCTAGTGCAAAAGGGACACCGCTGGGAGGACCATTCCTAACTGTTGCCCTAGTCTTCGCAGGCTACTTAGGAGACCTCCTAGGTCATGAAGACAAAAGAAGGATAAGATATGGTTGGAAAAGTTGGAAAAGTAGAGTAAAGGAATAGGGTAAAAAGAAAAAGATATAATTTACACGATTGGAGTTGGATATCCTCAATCGGTCGTGGCCTTTTGGTTGTAGGGTTAGAGTCATGCCCTAGAGAGGCTGCGAGCTGTTGAGACCAATCGAACGGTCTTGATATCCAGCTGAGAGGGATGTAAAGGATCAATGAAGTCAAATGGGATCTTCTCGACAAGAAACCTAGGCTTCCCTTAACGAACCCGATAAATTAGCTCACCGGGCACCACGCTTCGGCTCTTAGGGCAAAGCGTGGAGTGGCCCTATCCTCTACACAAACTTACTCGAGGCCATGCTCGACGTAACTTTTGAGTACAAATGACTTGTACTACATTATCGCTAGGATATGTCGTTTCTTTCTTAGGAGGTCATCAGTCTTTGTGGTCGGTTCTTTGATGAGGGAAGTGAGGTGACAAAGGAGCATCACAAACTTTCTGAGTGGTGCGGTTTGAAACGCCCATATAAGTCCGATGTAGTTGAAGATTCCTATAGTGTAGACTTAGTTTGAATAAAATTGAGTATTATGTGCACTTTGTGAAAACTTTGATGGATTTGTGAATATTTTTGGGATGGATTTGTTAATGTTAATGTGATGTAATTCTAAAATGTTAATATTAATCTGATGTAATTCAGAAATATTAATCGATGATCCTAATAATTCTAATTTATTATCCATTATACGTATTTATTTTCTTATTGTAAGAAAAACAATAGCGGTGGTTGGGGCACTATAGCCACCACTTGCCTGGTTTATGGCTGAGTAAAGCTTGATCACATCTCATTTGGCAGGGATTATTGCTTATCGTGGCATACGCATTTCAATAAACTCTACGAAAAGAAATTAGTTTTTCTATGTGGCTATATAGCTTTGATTGAAGTCAAGGCCAATACATTTCCATTATCTAAAAAGGCTATATAGTTTGACAAACCATGCATGCTAAGGTTATGACTTCAATTAGTAAGGAGATAGTTTATTGCGTTGGCTTTCTCCAGAGCGGTTAGCAAATATCTCCACCCATGTCGGTCCGGACACTTTTTATCCTTTCTCGACTCTTCTCCCACCGCTCCACCAGGCTCCTCTGGTCTTCTCTCTCTCAGTTTTGTTCCTCCGCCGTCAGCCGCGCATGAATATTGCATCAAACATGCTGGCGGTATGGACATTGGCGACCCGCCCTCGCATGAGCTTTTATTGGATTTCAACTCGTTCGACGGACAAGGAGTTCTTCTTAAAATAAGTTGGCTTCCCTCATGGTGTTTCAAGGTACAAGTGTGTCCAATTTGTGGTTCATATCAGTTTCGGCTTGTGCTATTTCGCTTCCTGTGATTGGATCTAGATCGTTTGAAGCAGTAGTCTATAGTTCCATTTTGCTAGACCTCTCTCCCCCTGCAAAGTTGAATGTTTGAAATTAGCTTGGCTCATGGTGGTCCGAGGTACAACTGGTTCTTCGTCTTTTCTTCTCCTTGGTTTGGTTTTTTAAAGGGGTTTGTGAGATGTACCACTCTCGATGAACATGAATGAAGAACAATTGTGTGGTGTGCTTTGAGCTCCGAGCAATCATGCAACCAAGGACAAAAGCGCCATTCTCGGCAGAACTGCAGCCTCCTTATGGATTTAGGAGGGCTGCACATTGTAATCGAGCAGGGATAGGTCACTCAGTGGCCCTCATTCCATCCGCAGACACAAGAGGGGTTGGAAAATTTGGCAGAGCACTCTGCCCGATGGATTATGCTAGTATACTAGACTACTCAACAGCAGACACGAGTGCACCTTGGCCCTGCGAGCAGCCATGTAGCTCAATCCATTTGCAGTTGTATGCTAATGCATGAGGTAACCTTCTTGAATCTAGTCATGCAACGAATTTGTGCATCTTTGGTGATGATACAATTTAGAGATTCTGGAGGAGAATATTATTAGGTGATGGGTGTAGAATTCTACTAATTTTCCAGCACTATAGTTGCAAAATTAGTATATGGGAACAAGATGCAACGACTTGAGTGTTTATAATAATGAAAAACATTGGAAAAGTATTTTTGTAAGCATTGATTCTGCATCATGATGCAAGGATCCTAGGCTCACCTGCAATACTTGTAGCGCCCCGCATCTAAAGTCCGCTTACCGTCCAGCCCTTCCTTAGGGGCGGGCACACGCATTCTTGCATAGCACCACTCTTATACTTTCGGCCTCGCTTCATGCAAAAGGGTTAACCCGGTGGTGCTATGGTTTGAACCAGGGTTATATGCTGAGCCTTACCCACTGAAACTTCCAATGTGGGACTAATCCCACCTCCACTTTAGTTCATCAGCTACTTGCACTCAATCCACAACTACTACAGGCTTCTAATGGGCTAGGGTGTTACATTCACCACCCCCTCCCCGCCGTTAAGGGCTAACGCCCTCGGCAGCATACCATATATATACTCGGCAAGCGGATACCCAAGGATCTCCTCTCGATGCAAGGCCATGACATATCCCCTCCACGGGCACAACATGCATGCACACATGCGGCGAGGGGTTATGCTCTAATACCACTGTAATGCCCTGCATGCAAAGTCCGCTTACCGTCTAGCCCTTCCATAGGGACGGGCATGCGTATTCTTGCATAGCACCACTCTTACACTTTTCAGGCTCGCTTCATGTAAAAGGGTTAACCCGGTGGTGCTATGGTTGGAACGAGGGTTATATGCTGACCCTCACCCAGCTAAACTTCCAATGTGGGACTGATGCCACGTCCACTTCACTTCATAGGCCACTTGCGCCCAATCCACAACTACTACATGCTTCTAATGGGCTGGGTGTTACGATACTATTATTTGTATTTTTCTCCCTTATATTTATTTACTATTTATTATGTAGTACCATACTACAAGTACTCAACTATACAATAGTTCTCTAGTAGTGGATTTCATACATCTGGGATGCAATTCTATTATATGACACCAAATGATTAGCTGATTTTGCGCATTGAAAGAAATATGGTATTTTATAGTTTTGATATGGTGAACTGCATGATCAGCCTTAATCTAGACTTTAACCGCTATAGCTTTGGCAGTTGAATACATTTTGATGGAACTCATTTTCTAATACTATTTATATGACCATGGTGCAGTGCATTTAAATAATAAATATGTATGGGTTCAGTACTGGAGTTGCCTTTCTTGATTAATCTTGTTGATTGAAAGAGTTCATGGGAGCTACAAGCAGAAGTGTGCATGAATGTGCAATGCTGCTAGAAGCGAGCGAAGAGCTGTACCACAAACCTTATGTTCAATAGCGTATATATGTACCACATTTGTTCTCTTTGGTAGCATATTTATCCCTTTATACTGTTTGTGAAACAGAATGATGACAAAGGTTACTCATGTAAGCAATCCTAGTGGATTGTCACTGGTTTGTACTTGTGAATCTAAGTGCAGAATTACGTTTGTGTTTTGAATATACATCTGATATCAATGTGCAAAATTATTGAAGAGACTACTTTGCTGTGGAGTGAAATTATTTAATTATGCACTTCCTAGAATCTTATGCATAGCTGAAATGTAACAAAGCAATTCCTAGAAATTCATGCATCACTGGAATGTAGCAAACAAGATGCACAAAAGCCAATCTCTTTCACATGTAATGCATGCTAGCTTCTATTTTTTAAAACTAAATATTTGATTTGAAGTGAATTATAAGTGGAATGCTTGATTATTATAATTTATTTAACAACTATCTACTGAACATGAATTTGAAAAAGGAAACTGTCACAGAATATATTTTTGTTGCAAATGTTGGCAGAATAAGTGGTATCAAAAGACAATATAATTGAACATGCATACAAGAAAAATAACTCTTCAATTCTAGATAAGCATTACAAATTTATTACATCTGCGGGTACAATATTTCCTATCTTTTCTGGTTTTTACACCAATGCGTTACATTTTTATGGCCAAACATTAAAAACCAAAATAATCATCGAAGCTACTACTAGTAACAAGTATCCAATATTGTCAGCAATGGCTTTATTTCCGCGTGTATGTTGGAGTTGCAACTTTCAGCACCGTTGGAGTTGCAACTTTCAGCACCTTCCATTTTCCATTTTCCTTCAATTATTTTCTTGCATTATACCAAGAAAAACAGGTCCTACTGAACAATAAGCAAAGCACTCCAATTATGCATTTCAAGTCTGCAAAAGAAAATATAGTATCAGGTTTCAGAAGATAAAATAAAGTTTCTAGTACATATGTACTTCTAGAAGTTATTGTGAGTGTGGCCTTGCAGTACACATGGGAGTGCAATTGCATCCTGTGGGCTTGAAGTTTCCTATTGTATATTTTTACCATCTGCTAGTACTTGTCAACTAACATGTCACCATACAATTGGGTGTCCAACAAATCCTATAGAAACATATTGCTAAAGTGGATCCTAAATGCAAGGGTTGTTCTGTCTGTCCATCTATAATATTTTAAAAGAGGTCTACTACTTTGCAATAACAAACTTTCCCAAAAGTTGTAGATATGGAAGACTCAGACATCTAAAACCTATATGATATTGCCATTAAGCACTTACTAATTACAAGTTATTGTGAGATGAATCCAAAGTCAGGCAATAGAATAAAGCTCCTGAGTTATTGTGCCATGAACCTAAAGAATGATGCATTCGGACGTTCCAGCCCAGAAGATTGCCTCTCGCTGCCGCCCAGCTCGATTTCTTAGAAAAATAGCAGCTAAGATCCGTCGCAACCCCGGAGCTCAAATCACTTGTACCTGAACAAACAAATGACGCTCCCCGAGTCCCAACCCGAACGCATGTTGCTGTTCTAGAACTATGACGAAATAGGAGCATAAAGAGAGAAGAGATGGATTAGCAAATACACAAGTAAATCAAATCTGAAGTATCAAAACTCGATCCAGATTTAAAACAGTAACAATCTATTAATTGAGATCAAAGGCACCAATGTACCATGGGTCTAGCATCCATACCATCGCCGGGATCCGCCTCGATGGCGGCCAACTCTGACCCTGCTTCTCCCTCCCTCGTCTTTCTCAACTAGACGGAGGAGCAATGGAGGAACAAGAATAATGAGAACAAGAACTAGCAGCTTATGACTTGTACCGAGCTGTCAGCAACAATCTACACGCTTTAGCATGAAATGTGATCCTATCACCACCCCACCCAATGCATGTGACGTAAAAACGAAATACAGATACCTACTATTGCAATACACGCACGTGCCCTAGCCCTTCCTCCCGTTTCCCCGAGTCTTGACAAAATCACGGCCCTACAGATATGCGGCAGACTCCGACCGCGGCAGATAAAATCCGCTCTCGCTGAATGAAGATCGGGTCCTTGTGATGAAGGGACTGTGTGGTCTCCGAGGCTT
>JAUNZO010003211.1:0-85668 GCA_031894775.1 Chloris gayana
CTGAGGTCCACCCACTATACCATTGAAAAGCGAAGCCCAAGCGAAACATGACCAACCATAACTTCTTCTTGGCGCTGCGGCTGAAATGATGAGGTAGTGGATAGTCACGACCCTGATGTCAGACTGAGGCACGTCGTCGATGATACACTCAATGTGGGTGCTCATTTCCTTGCCGGTGATAGCATCAAAACATCATTAACCGCACGCTATCTCAACGAGGAAGTTCACAACAAGCATCCTTTGTTATAGGACAATACAACTTTTGTGTCTTTCTCTCTCTCTATCTTTTGACACTACCCATTACCTCATTGTTTCTTGGTAAAAGTAATCTTGGAGCAACATGTTGGATCAGATATTGGCTGTAACACTCCAGCTAAAACATACGAAATAGTAGGCCATATGATTTTCTTACATGTTCAAAAGAATGAATGAAATACAAATATTGTAGCAAATAAAGGTGACAAGTTAGGTAAAACCGTAAAAGAGATTTTAGTATCACGATATTTAGTGACACTATCACAATCTTCCTATTTAAAACGAACCACATAATAGACCAAATAACATCCAAGGTCCATTTTCGCTTTCCCACTATTGGAGAGTAGTGTAACCTTTATCCATAGTAGATAGAGGGGAAGCACTATTGTAGATCAGAAAATGTTATTCCTGTGAATGGGAGTTATTGGGAAATTTGCTGCTAGCATGAATCTAGGAAACATTTTTCACTCGACCACTCTTAGCTAACTCAGGTGCACAGGATGTACATTGTAGTTTCTACGTGCTTCTATTAGTGAGGCTGTGTCATACGATGCAGAAAGATGCCAATCAGATTGGATCACTGTCACACCAGTGGTAGCGTCAAAGCCAACATTGTAGAAGAGGGGGTCTTCGGTGCTCGTGGTTACAGCGTAGAGCCAGGTTCTCATTCTTCCTCCATTAGTCGTGCATGCAAAATAACCACGCAAACTTCTTCATCAAGAAGAGCGAAAGTTTTGACTGGTTGTTGCTGCCGACAAGGGCAGCCGTGATGCCGTTTCAGCACACCACCAGCTTAAGTACTGCCATGATGTCACTTGATGGGGGTATAAACTCCTAACAACATCACTGTGTCCATCCCGATGGGTTCATAGCGGAGTAAGAATGGAAGACATTAGCAGGTAGCCTGAAATATGCAACTATGTTGATTCATGTAAGTTCCAATATGTGGTATATAGGGGGCTATCGTAGCGTCAATCGCTAAGGGTTGGGCTTATGCTCGGTCAACAACGGGAAATTCACAACAAGCATTCTTCATTACACAACAACCTTTGCCTTTTTTTGTTCTTTTTTTTACACTACTCACTGCCTCTTTGTTTCTTCGTAAAAGTATTCTTGGACAACTTTGGCACTTTCGTCCTGTCTTGCTGCATTGAGCGGAAGTGAGGTTTTAATTAGACCTTAGTTTTGCTGTGAACCTATATGATATGACCATAAATAGCTTCAATTGAAGTCGAGGTCACTACTTTTCCATTATCTAAAAAACTATGTGATTTGACATACCATGCTAATTCTATGATTGCAACCGGTAGGCTCATAGTTTATTGTGTTTGGCTTTCTCCAGAGTGGTTAGTTTTAAATGTCAGCAAGTTGGATCCAATGGTTAAATAAATGAAGAAACACTAGGTCATATGATTTCTTTAAAAATTCAAAAGAGAATGAATGCAATAGGAATACTGAATCAACTCCAGTTATAATAAATGAAGAAAACGCTAGGTCATATGATTTTTGAAAGTATAGCTTAAGTTATTGTGCCCATGTGCTGTTAGGCATTGCTCTGAATAGGCCATCTATTTATTTTCATAGTAGCGGATGAGAACACTTATATATATGGAACCGACCCAACTATCGATCCCAGTAACAAGAGTGAACCGACAATATTAGTGTTTTTTAATTCTTTGTTACCGTAGTCCAGAAATAAGATCAGGAAGCCTCGAGAAATTACTGGTCTGGAAAGGCTCTGTTTATCTCACTCCTCCCCGTTGGCATCAGCGGAAGAGCCATGTTGGAATCCCTGATCTGCTCCTGCAGTTTCATGTGATGAGCCCATGGATCCTATCATTGTCACATATATGGAATCTCCAAGAAAGTACAATGATCCAAGATTTGCTACTGGAAGTTTTTCAAAATATTCCAATATCCAGTTTGGTTCATTCTCACGTGAATTGGGGCAAATCAAAATGATGGAAGATCCTCTAACAATTACTGGTACTATGCCGAGTAAGCACAAATTTATTGGCTCCAATTTGCTTGAGAAGGAAGATCGAAGAATAAACAAAGAAAATATATTCTGATTGGTGGTATGAAGGTATATCAAGGAGGCACCTAGCTGATGTGTTGTGTGCATGTCTCAAAGCTTAAACCAGCCACAAAATAAAAAAGATGAGCTAATATAGCATTAGGCAAGTGGCTGCAATATTTTAGCATATCTGTCTGGTTGAATCGATCTGCTAAGCTAATTTATTCTAGTCCAAGCTGAACACGACTCATGATGTTGCATGCGGTCTGTGTGTTGGTTGAGTCCAGTTCGGAGTCCTGCGCCTTCGTGCGTATTTATTGGCCAGCGTCGGTCGTGTATCGAGTCCGGTTTTGATTAATGTGAGGTTATTTGTCGAGAGTTTCTCCTCCAGAGCTCATGGTAGCGCCTCCATCGCCTCTGCCGTGGTGACCGCAAGTATTGATCCTTGTTGGATTAAGGAGAATGTGATCAGGTTGTCTCATCCTGGGTTCGTCATCGATTTCTTCTGGATTCAATCCTCTTGGTCGTGGCTCAAGTCTGTGCCGCGGGTGAGAGATTTAATTGCTATTGGTTTGCATCCTTCATTGGGTTTGTAAGCCGATTCTATCATTGCTACTGCTGGTGTTTGACTGATCAATAAACATATTCTAATCTGCTATGAATTACTACAGTTTGAGTACGTATTAGATTCATCAGTTCTGAATATCTGTCTTGGAATGATGTCATCCTGCTCAGACTATTGTCATTGCTGGCTATAACTTTTTTGGAAATTCATAGAAAGATTGTTTTGACTACTCATCACCGTGAAAGATTGGGACTGCCTTGCATATCATACACGATGATGTGGCACTGCCCACTGCGATGACAATGAACAAGATGTAGTCCACATGTCCTTGTGATGCGGGAACTGGCGTGGCCACTGAGGCTTGTGAGCTCCATCCACCCTACCGTTGACAACACGTAACCCAAGCGGAACTCGGCGAACTACAGCTTCTTCTCGGCCCTGAGGCTGATGCGATGAGGTAGTGGAAAATCATGACACGGATGTAGGACTGTAGCTAATGACACTCCATGTGGGCGATCATTGCCTTGCCCCGAAATTCACAACAAACATCATTAATATCCCCCCCCCCCCCTTCTCTCTCAATGAGGAAATTCATAACAAGCATCCTTCGTTACAAAGCAATACATCCTTTGCCACTTTTCTCTCTCTTTCTTTTGACACCACCCACCTTGGCAAACAAATCTCATGCGCCAGCGAAGGGATCATCGGCGGAGCAGTACGTACAAGCAAATTAGATGGGTAGGGGCTGTGATGGGTTAGAGTGGGTCAGATGGGTCTGTGGGCCAAGACACAAGTTAAAACATAATAATTCATTATAATTAATCATAATTAATTATGTGGCTGCATCAACATCTGTGGTAATTTTGAAAAGAGGTGTACCGGAGCACGTCTCTAATTGCAGATGTACCAATTATCTGCGTCTCTGTTCATACACACGCAAACCAAGCAGTGTCCTCCATGTGTCATTTGTGACTTATAGGTCTTATGGTTATGTTATGTGTACGCACCAGTCTTTCTTCGGATTACACGTACCCATGGATTCCGACAGAAAAGTGAGATTATATTTTAATATGTCACACTACGTCTTCTTTGTGAAATCGTAGCATCACAATACAAAGACAAATGCTGAGTAAGTTAGGTCAAACCAACCGAGAAAGCCAAATGCTTTAATAAGCCTGTCTGATCTTGTACCGGTTGAAATCCTCCTTCGGAGGCGTCGTGCATTACGAGTGGTGTGCATTACGGAAGTGGGCTGTTCCTTCCGCGATCAGGTCACCGTGAGCTGTCGTCCCAACTGAAGCAATCAGGTCACCGTGCCACCAAGGACTCATTGCTACTGAGGCTTCACAGCTCCACTCTATGCTGTCGACCATATAAATCCTGACCTTAACACAGTGAACCACTGCTTCGTCTCGTCCCTGCCATGCTCTCGTCCATCTAGCAGCTCTTGGCCTATGATTGCTGATGAAGTACAAGGGGGTGAAGGAGCTGCAAAGAGCGGCAGCAGCATGGTAACTCGACTGGTGGCAGCGGCAGTCTTGTTGATGGTGAGCGGGCTAGCTGTGCTGCAGCCGTTGTACTTGTCCCAAATGACCTCAGCCTCCGGCACTGAGTCCGTTGGGTCCTTGCTTGAACACTGGAACCAGAGTCTGATCTAGCCGTGGAAGGATTGGCACCCGACCGCTCGTTGAGGACAATATCATGAAAGGCCTCGATGTGTGCTCAACAGTTCTCAAAGTGAAAGTCACTACTGGAAAAGAGCCCTGCAATAGCGGGCGTTTTGGCCCTGCAATAGCGGCCATTTCGGACGCTATTACGCACATGTTATTACAGGGTCGGACTAGCAATAGCGCCTACGAACGCCCGCTATTGCAGGAGGCAGAGTGATGTCATCCGCCCGCTATTGCAGGCAACCCATCAATAGCGGGCAGCTGACATCAGCCTGACCGTTATTGAAGGGTCACCCTACAATAGCGGCCAGATGACATCACGAAGGCCGATATTGCTGTGTGACCCTTCAATAACGGACATATGACATCACCGTGTCCGATTTTGCTGTGGTTTTGCCAATATCGTGCACGATGTTGTTATCTGCCCGATATTGCTGGCCTAGACAGCAATATCGTCTAGTGACATCATCGTGTCCGATATTACTAGCATTTTCCGAACTGAAACAATTATTGCTATTTGTTTTATTTTCCAGGTGACAAATTCAAATGTTTTTACAGAACTGAAAATACATTCACACTATATACGCAAGACCATAGAAATAATCATTAAAGCATTTATATGTACATACGACACAGTTGTCATTCATTTTATAATATCCACATACATATACATCATGTTTCTAATACATAATATTCATCCATCAAAACACAACTAAATTACAATTTATCCGGCCACTTCGGCTCTAGTGCCTTCAATCTCTGCTCCTCTGTATTTGAATTTTGCACAATTGCATCTTGGTGGCCCTTTTGACCGCTGTAGCTATACAAGTCTTCATGCATTGCAACATCCTTAGAGATCAAAATACTTGCCTCTTTCATTACAAAACTCACGAATCATGAAGCGGAGGAGTTTGGCTGCAATGAGCTCGAGCGTGCTTTCTTCTAAGTAGGAACCTGTTTTTGGCTTTTCATAGCGTTGCTGCCACAAATAAATTATGGAATTAATACATGTTTGTTAAGTAATATAAAACTAATATACTAATGCAAGAAAATACACACTAAATACTTACATCTTTCCATGGGGCCGGTTCTTCCGTAGGGAATGTAGTATATTTCCCATTTTCGACGCTTATGTATTTGCACACATATTAGCCACAGGTCACGGTCCCAGGACGCTGTTTTGAACACTTTACAAAACAAGGAAATGGTTCATGAAGCAGAGGAGTTTGGCTGCAATGAGCTCGAGCGTGCTTTCTTCTAAGTAGGAACCTGTTTTTGGCTTTTCATAGCGTTGCTGCCACAAATAAATTATGGAATTAATACATGTTTGTTAAGTAATATAAAACTAATATACTAATGCAAGAAAATACACACTAAATACTTACATCTTTCCATGGGGCCGGTTCTTCCGTAGGGAATGTAGTATATTTCCCATTTTCGACGCTTATGTATTTGCACACATATTAGCCACAGGTCACGGTCCCAGGACGCTGTTTTGAACACTTTACAAAACAAGGAAATGGTTAAGTTACTTTACAAATAGAGACATTAATTAATTGAATAAAAGAAATGACCATGATATAAGATAATAGTACCGGATAATGCGTTTTGTATCCAAGGTTGGTCCGTTTGGGATGAGGGTCACCACCAAGCTCGAGATAGTATTTATAGGCACTAATATAAAAAAGCAAATCAGCAACGAGCATAATGCAATCTATAAAAAATGATAGTTCATTGAATATCTGAAATTACCTATTCAGGGTGTCCATGAAATCCTTATACCTCTTAGGATCATAATCCAAAGAGTCAAACACCCAAACTCCCGCGAGTTTCGGATGTATCATGAAAGCAATCCAATGGTCACTATAAAATATGTCATTATGTCATTATCTAAGTCAAATAATGATTTGCACAAGAAGTAGCAGGTTACGAAATCTTACTCAAAGTTATATGGAGACATAATGCATCGTCTCTCTCTCCATTCGTACATGCGTCTCCCAATGTAGGTTGCTATACATCTCCTTGCATCCTTAACCGCTTGGACATATACTTATTGCCTTCTGGCCTTGGTCACCTTCTTTCCGACCAACATGGGATGATTATCGGTAATCTTTGGATTCATAGCGCTTTGGCTAATGGCGGTTGGGTTTAGATATCCGTCTTCATTTGAGGCACCAGAGTGATGACACATTCTGAGCGATGAAAAAGGGTAGTCAGTTGAATTCATGTGTCATTTGCTAGAGTTTACATCATTATAACTAGAAGTCAACATGATCAAGACTTAGCAGTCACACTAAAGGATTGACAATATTTCAGTGTAAGTATGGTTCATGACATAACTTTACTAGAACTATTTAAAAATATAATGGAGTCTGTTCAATTTTCTGTGCATATAATAGAGGCTGCTATTTTTCTACCTTAATGAACGGAAATGCTCCTGCCTCAAAAAGAAAAGATCATGCTCCCGCAGGAAATGATTTGTTCATAAGTATTTATGATTTATGATTATATCTTTAAGTCCACCCTTTACAAATGTAGTGAAAGAATAGTAGCTCACTACACATATAAAACTGATCATATGGAGTACATTTTAGCATACTAACCCAACTGTGAAATATGACATAGAGCAATGAATCAATTATGTACAAAAGCCATTAATAAAAAAAGAAATGAGATAAATAATTTCCTTAACTAAAAGAGTACAAGGCTAAGATAAATTTTATTTATTGTAATGCTTCACAGTTTCGATCAAACAAGTTCTACTAGCTTGATTTGCCAATATTTTCTAGTTCCTACAATCTATGCAGTGCCTTTACCTTGTCTTCTACTAAGAAATATAGTGGTGGCTGAATGCATTTACATTTTTTTATATATAAAACAGGTCATGATACCAATCAAGAGGATGTCGTCACCATTAGTTATCACAGAACCTACTGGTATTCGTTGCAAATAATCAGCTTAACCGAAACCCAGTACAATTAATTGCTAGAGACACAACTATCCGTACTACCGTTGCAATTTTCAATTATAGTTGCGAGGCAAAACAGAGGATACCAATTACAAAGCCACAACTAAGCACACAGTGGCACCGGTACCAGATACTTTCTTCGGCAACTGGAGTGGACGAATTAACTTTTAGTACCTGAGAATAAACAGCACAGAAGAGCAACCGATGGTCCTGATAACCTAGTATAAAATGATCGCGCAATTTTTCTGTTCACCAAAGCAAAGCCCACCGGGATCGATCGGTCTCCCACATTTTGACATTCGAATTTTGAATTGTTCCAAGGACAAGCGAGAGGAGGGAAAGGGGGAGGGGGAAGGGCCGTACCAGGGGAGGCCCGACGAGCAGGGCCGACGAGAAGAGGAGGGAGAGGGGGAGGGGGAAGGGCCGTACCGGGAGCAGGGCCGACGAGCTCGAGGATGGAGGAGGGCGCCGACGAGCTCGAGGAGGCGGCGGCGGCCGGTCAGCTCGACAAGGGAGGCGGCGTTGGGGAGGGCCGGCGAGCTCGCGGACGCGGCGGCGGGCGGTGAGCTCGAGGAGGCGGCGACGGCCGGTCGGCTCGAGGACGGAGGCGGCATCGGGGGGGGTGGCGGCGAGCTCGAGGAGAGCGAGTTCGAGGATGGAGGAGGGCGCCGACGAGCTCGAGGAGGCGGCGGCGGTCGGTTAGCTCGAGGAGGGAGGCGGCGTTGGGGAGGGCCGGCGAGCTCGCGGAGGCGGCGGTGGCCGGTCGGCTCGAGGACGGGGGCGGCGTCGGGGAGGGCCGGCGAGCTCGAGGATGGAGGAGGGCGCCGACGAGCTCGAGGAGGCGGCGGCGGCCGGTCAGCTCGAGGAGGGAGGCGGCGTTGGGGGAGGGCCGGCGAGCTCGCGAAGGCGACGGCGACCGGTCAGCTCGAGGAGGCGGCGGCGGCCGGTCGGCTCGACGACGGAGGCGGCGTCGGGGAGGGCCGGCGAGCTCGAGGAGAGGGATCTCGAGGACGGGGGACGAGGTGGCGCTCCGTGGAAAGGGGACGGGAGAGGGAGCCGGGGTTGGGGGAGGCGGCTGCGGCGCCCGGACCGGACTCACGAGGCGGCGCGGCGGTGCACGACGGCGGACGACGGTGACGGGGCACGGCGGCGCGCTCTAGGGTTTGGCGAGCGGAGAGAGGCGTCAAAATGGCTAAGTCCCGAGAGGGGACGGGAGATATTTATAAACGAAGCCTATAATATCGGGCGATGTCGACATCAGCACCGCCCGTGTACATGAGCTACCCTATAATATCGACCGCGCCGACGTCATCGGAGCTCGTAATATCGCTCCGATGACGTAAGCACGGATGAATGTCATTTTTCTTTTATTTCTTACATTTTTATTTTCTACGCCATATTGATTTTTGATCTGAAATTTGGCATGAAATTGTTTCCAAGCACAAATATATTTTTTATTTATTTTTTATCATATTATTTCACTAACATATTTAAACTAGGAGATGAACTTTTATGAGTTTAACATGAATTAAATATTTCAAATAATTCTACAAAAATTACAGTAGTTTGTAATTTCAATATAAGTTGTGTATGTCAAATATTAGTTCAAAACTAATAAGAAAACTACACATAGAAAAAAAACAAAAGAAACGTCGGTTTTGCAATTAATTTGACCATTTTATTTTTGCAAAGTACAAGTTATTTTGACCTCATTTTTGGCATGACACTATTTCAACACCATTCCAACCCAAATATATTTTTTATATATTTTTTCAAAGATTTGTACGAAAAAACATATTCAAATGGGGCATGTAGTCCTAAGTGAAATGAGTTTCGGACGTAAATTCTTGTTGGTTCGACTCCTAACATTTTTCTACTTTTCAAAAAAGACCAAAAATAACATGTGTGTATTGGAACAAGTTAGGCATTTAAACAAAAAATTGCTGTAAAATTCACAACGGTTTTCAAAATAAAAATGTTTAAATAAATGTTTAACTTGGACCATGATTTCGTACATAGGTACGTAAAGAAAATAATATTAACTTTGGAAAAGTAACTCTCCTAAGTGATAGGTATGAATTTTAGAAAATTTTAGAAAAAAATTGCTCAATTTGGACAATATTTAACTAATATAAACAAGTTTGAAAAATTAAATAGAGTCAAAAGAAAAAAAGACACTTATCCTGACGAACCGAGTGCAAGGGCCAACATGTGGGGCCCACGTGTCATTGAACTAGGGGCTGATCGTTTTGGAATTCATTTGAGTTATTATGAATTCATTTGAGTTATTATGAACCAAAATATTTTTAAAAAAATTAAATTATTTTTAAATTTTAATTATCAAGATTTTAGTTTTTTTATTTTTTACTTTTTATTATTTTAATTATTTTTAACTACTTTATTATTTTTTTGGGCCTTTTGAATTCAATTAGTTTATTATTAATTATTTTGAATTATTTTCATTTATTTGAATTATTCTGAATTATTTTCATTGATTTTGATTTATTTTTTATTATTCGAGTTGTTTTCATTTATTTTTTATTATTCTGAGTTGTTTTCATTTATTTTTTATTATTCTGAGTTGTTTTCATTTTTTCTAAATTATTTTTTAGTTTATTTTTATTTATTTTTGTATTATTTTTAAATTATTCTGATTTTTAATTTATTTTAAATAACTCATAATTAATTAATTTAGTTAGGTCGGACCAGCCTGTAATAGCGGAGCTGCCGACGTCGACCGCCCGCTATTACAGGCTGCACCCGCCCGAGCGGATGTGCTTTAGTACCACATCGCCCACACAGCGGCGCGTCGTCCTGTTTATAAGGGCGTCGCGCCAGCCCAATCGATCACCTCTAAAACTTGTTGGGCTGCTTGTTTGTGGCTCTGTTTGATTTGATGGGCTTTGTTGGTCCTCGGGCCCGTGAAGTTGCGCCACTTATGAACCGGTTTGAGCCCGGTTATGGGCTAGGTACCAATTTTTTTTTTAATTTTCGAATGATGAGAAGATTAAATAAAATATATAAATAATAAGAAAAATTAATAAGGGTAAAATATATAAATAATAAGAAAAATTAATAAGGAACACATGGTAAGAAAATAAACTAAAAAATAATAAAAATATGATTATATGCATATCAATATAATGAGAAGATAAAATAAAATATTATATTAATATGAATAAAAGTGGATAAAAAAATTTAAATTACATAATAATTTTTTAATTAGAATAACCAACAATCTTAATTAAGTCATGGCCCGTATATATTATATGAATATATCAATAAAGTGGATAATAAAATACAAATTGCATTTAATTAAAACTCCATGATATGTCACAAATACCAATTTTTTTTTAATTTCCGAATAATGATAAGACTAAATAAAATATATAATTAAAAAGAAAATTAATAAGGAACACATAGTAAGAAAATAAATTTAAAAAATAACAAAAATATGATTATATGCATATCAATATAATGAGAAGATTAAATAAAATATTATATTAATATGAATAAAAGTCGATAAAAAAATTTAAATTACGTAATAATTTTTTAATTAGAATACCAACAATCTTAATTAAGTCATGGCCCACATATATTATATGAATATATCAATAAAGTGGATAATAAAATACAAATTGCATTTAATTAAAATTCCATGATATGTCACAAATACTAATTAGACATTACACCACAATACTATATATCAGCCATTAACCAACTTTCCGTTGCGTTCATCGTCATCATCACGCATGTATGGTGCCATTGATGTATAATTGAGTCTGTGTTTGAATGAGTTTTAACTTTTTCATGTCTGCAAAGAGGGAGACCTCGTCAAACTGGTTGTGCTCTTCCGGATCTTTCACATTTTGAAGTCCAATAATTCTTTGTTTCCGGAGAGAACAATATGCTTCTTTTCATGCTCGGGCTCGAGTACATAAAACACTTGTGCAACACGTTCCGGGAGTACCCAAGGATCATCTTTGTGGCCTACATTATTGAGGGAAAAGAGAGTGAAGCCATATTCATCTACCTCAACACCTTGCGGATGCTTGACCCATTGACACCTAAATATGGGTATCCGTACAGTAGTCCCATAGGTGAGTTCCCAAATTTCTTCAATATACCCATAATAGGTGTTCTCTTTCAAGGTGTTGTCCTGTGCTTCGTTACACTAATACCACTATTTTGATTCTGACTCTTCCTGTCCTTTTCTCTAGTGTAAAATGTAAAACCATTAATATCATAGCCTTGCTATGTTGTAACTAATCGTTGCGGACCTCTAGCCAATAGATGCATTGTCTTTTCATCCCTTGTTTCATCAATTGGAATGTTTTGATCCTTCAACCACCCTGTAAAAGTTCTTTTGTGCTATCTCATGATCCAATCGTTAGTGCAATTTTCATTTTCTGCACGTAGTTGCTCTAAGTGTTGCTTGGATGTATGGCTCAACAAGTTGTAAGCTGCTGCAGGAGGCTGAAATGTGCTTGACTCACCAAGTGATAGTTCTCGTCGTTATATGTTTTCTTTCCTGTGGTTCCTTGACCGAAAATTCTTCCTTCATGGCGTGATTTCGGTAGACCAATTGTTTTTTCATCTTGATTGTAATCATTGTAAAACTCAAGAACCTCTTCGATCGTATATCCCTCTATCATGGAACTCTCAGGGTGAGCCCGGTTGCGAACATGTCCCTTCATAATGGACATAAAGCGCTCATACGGAAACATATGATGCAAGTAAGCGGGGCCAAGAACAACAATCCGATCAGCTAAGTGAATCATGTAGTTCTCCATCAAATCAAAGAAAGACAGTGGCATACACATCTCTAGTTGGCACATTGTCTCTATCATCTCTTTACGTATCGTGTCAAGCTCGGGAAGGCTTATCACCTTCTTAGATATTGAATTCCAAAAATGACACATCCAAATGATAGCTAACTTGATATGAGGTTGCTTAACAACCCTAATTGCGACTGCGAGAAACAGATGAAAGCATCATATGACACTCATGTGTGTTGTAGCCACTTATCTTCAAGTCACTCATTGATACGAGCTTCTTTATGTTTGAACAGAAACCTGTGGGGACTTTTATCCCTAGCGAGACACTTGCAAAATGTCGTTTTCTCCTCGATGGTTAGGTTCCAACAAGCTGGTGGAAGGTAATACTTCCCATTCCCTCTTGGCTTAGGGTGAAGCCCATGCTTTATATTTAACTTCTCTAGGTCTCTTCGTGGCCGCGAGTCAATCCTTTGTCTTACCGGAATGTCCATAAAAGTGCCATTGCAATTGTCAAACACACCCTTTCCGACATGCATAGGGTCCGTGGCATGGGCGATCTCCAATTCTTTCCAATAACTTAAATACCGATGAAAGATCGATTGTTTTTTAAACGGCACGCCCGTATCAGCAATGTTTCCTTTCTTTCCCTTCTTCTTTTTCCCATAGGTATATTTGATATTTCTCACCATTTCGAAAACAAATTGACCGTCTCGAAGTTTAGGAGTCAACTCTGTCTCAACTGTTCCATCAAATTCATCTGTCTTTTGACGATATTGGTGCCTTTTGCTAACCATATTCGATGTTTTACATACACCAACTTACGCGAGAAAGGAAGGTACAACGATGCGATCTGGTCCACACACGTTGAACATGCTTGTCTTCCCTTTGATCTGCCCATTGAGATCCGAGCGTGCCGGGTTATCACCGACGGTGCAAAGAAAGATGACGTGCAGGGTGAACTCTTCCTGTCTCGTACGCATCGTAAACCTTCACCCCTTGTTCCCATAATAGCTTCATGTCTTCCATCGGTGGTTCAAGAAAGACATCAATATCAATTCCAGTTTGTTTCGGACCGAGAAATCGGTGTAGTTAGTAGAAGGTACTTCCTCTTGTGGCACAACCATGAAGGAATATTGTAGAAGCAACAAATCACCGGCCAAGTACTGTGCGGGTTTGTCATCTCTCCGAAAGGATTCATTCCATCTGTACTTAAGACCATTCTTAGATTCCTCTTTTCCGACGCAAAATCAGGATGGTTAATGTCGAAGTTCTTCCACTGTCGAGCGTCGGCAGGGTGACGAATCATCCCATCCTTCTTGCGCCCGTCAACATCATCGTGCCATGTCATGAGTTTAGCGTCGCTATCTGTTGTCAAAAAGACGCTTCAAGCGATCGATTATCGGAAGGTACCACATCACAAGGGCTGGCACTTTTCTTTCATCAACCACATCTTCTTGCACATCATGAGGAACACGATCGGTATTGGTTTTCTTCCTCTTCCGCCAGCTTTCTTTCTACTTCGGACTTATCCATCATGTCCGTATCATCGGTTCCATCATTAGTTTTGTATCGACGGGCGTTGCACGTTGGACATCTAGTCTTGTTGGCATGCTCTTTACGGTACAATATGCGAGTGGTTTAGACAAGCGTGTATTTTACGTACGCCTAGGGTCAACGGTGCCAATACTTTCTTTGCATTGTATGTGTTGGTGGGCAAAGAGTTTGGTTTTGGTAAAATTTTGGCTAACAGCTCTAAAAGTTGGTTGAAGCTTGTGTCCGACCACCCATTCTTAGCCTCAAGTGTGACAAGCTCTAGCACTGTCCGCAAGACCGTGCAATCCTATGACACCCCTTGGATTCCTCGTACAGAAACTCCTTTAACGCCTTCTCCAATGCATCCAAGTTATCCAAAGCTCGCCTTTTCTTTTGGACCAGGTTCTCGTTGTTAATGTGCATCAATATTTCTTCCATATCGAGACCGCCATCGAAGTCCTCGCTTTCATTGACAAGTTCTGGACCATCCGTGTGACCCGATGTCGTTGCATATTCTGTGCTACTTTCAGCCCTCACCCTACGCTCGTCGTGGTGAGCTCTTGCTCTTATCACCTCTTCAACGTGGTCACCTTGTGCATGAGGTCCCATTTCGCCGTGTTTTATCCAGATATAGTAGTCCTTGATAAATCCTTTCTCCAACAAGTGCTCACGAATAGTCTCGGGTGTCTCAAACATAAACATGTTCTTGCAACGGGTACAAGGACAATAGATATATTGTGTACCCCTTATTCTTGCGTGTCGCTTCGCTTCTTCAACGAAACCCGTGACCTTTTGGAAATATACAACAGCATTACCACCCCCACCGAGTGTACATCCAAGATCGATCTTCCATCTTTCTATACACATGTATCATAAATAAAGAAATAAATAATAATTAAAAACTAAGTCAAAATGGAATTATATGCTAAAAAGCAAAAGTAGTTACACAAGAATATTACATACTATAGTTACGTGTGATTTAAAAGTTAATAATAAAATCTCTACACAAATTACTGTTAAAAAAGATTTATGAATAAAACATAGATCCCAAACTAGGTCTATATTCAAAACTAGATCCCTACATATAAAAGCCTACATATTGTATGGAGAGGATAAGTTTAAGTACTAAACACCCTATGATATACCCGAGGAGCATTAACCATGCCATTTATAGGTAAAAAAATAGATCCAAACCCTAGAAAAAGTAACCATAAAAAAGAGAGTAAAACTATGGTTAAACAAAAAAAAAATACATGGAACGGTATGGATTTACCTCCTAGGATAATATCCTTCCAAAAAACAGGTTCAAAACCTTCCCCCTTCTTTTTGGCTTTTTCCGCCCTCCGTACGGACAGCTCGTCCGTGAGCTCGCGAAACAGAGCTCCTGTCGGGAGGAAGGGGACGAATTTACACACTGTTGCCTTCAATAGCGGGCCCGATAACGTCACCAAGGAGACGATATTACAGAACCCTGTAATAACGGTCGAGGTGACGTCACCGACGACCGCTATTTCTGGCTGGCCCGATAATAGCGGCCTCCGGTGACGTCATTGGGCGCCCGCTATTACTGGCTCACCCAGTAATAGCGGACGACAGGTGACGTCACCGGCGGCCGCTAGTACTGTGTGACCCCCATCTGTAATAGCGTTGCGGCTGATGACGTCACCTGCGCCCGCTATTGCAGGGGTCTCTGTAATAGCGTTACACCCCGATGACGTCAGCGATGGCACCCAGCAATAGCGTTTTTTGTGTGCCCGCTATTGCTGGAAAATGCCCCCGATATTGCTGGCTCTTTCTGTAGTAGTGAGTGTTCTTTTACTTCAATCAACTTTCCAGTGGAAGAGCCGGACCGAGACCACCTCTCCTTGTAGCTGCTTCTTCCATCATGTCCTCCATTCTTATCAAAATCCTGTTCAATGTTGTAGTGATTTGTATACTCTCTTCACACATTCTCCAACTAGTGGTGCCTCCCATTGGACATGGGAAATAAAATGTAGAGATTATAACTTTCACATACAAGCATCTCATAATTAATTTATATACTAGCCATTGATGTCTTGGTAGGTGACAATGTTTATTCCATCAAAAGGGTTTGTTCAAATAAGCGTTATTCTACTGCAAATAATTTCTAATTAAGTCCTATTCAGCAATAAGTTATTATATGAGATCACATTGTGGATGCGTCTCACCAGTAATAATTGCATTAGAACTGATCTCTGTACTACCATTGAATGGTATGTTTTAGAATGCTAGAATTTTATCTTTTCAGATGCTTGACTGGTCTTATGGTTCCTACCTGCCTTTCTTCAGATTACACGTACCCGTGGATTCGATGAAATTATAATGTGACACTACGTCTTCTTTGTGAAATCATAGTGTCTCAATACAAACACATCGTAATGCCTTCATGATTTTTTTGAAGCAAAACCTTCAGGATTTATTTGTGAAATGAAAGTATGGTAGCTACTAGCTAGTAATGCAAAGAAGTACACCAAGTATATTTAGACAACCTGCTGAGTAAGTTAGATCAGACCCACTGACAAAGTCAAGTGTTTTGATGAGTGGCGTTGTGTATAACGAGTGGTCCTACACGACAGTGTGCTCGACAAGGAATCCTCAATGGAACACGGCGAACCGTTGCGTCATCTCACCCACAGTAAACCAGCATTGGTAGATGTCAAATCACATAGTTTCAAGACAACAACAAACGTTAAACCACTAATCATGGCAAAATTAAGTACCAACGTGTTCAAGTTAGATCAAAACCGATGGACAAGGCTTCACATATACATCCACCCACTAAGCTGTCGACAATATGAATCCTAAGCGGAACATGTTGAACCCCTGCGTGACACCCTGCACATCATCTCTTCCATGACTTGCTCTCACCCATGTTGTAGCTGCTGATGAAGTAAAAGCGGCAGAATGTGGCAGCGGCACCATGAATCGACTGGTACCAGCAGCGGCCTTACCGATGGCCTTAGTGTCGTTGACCCACTTTCATTAACATATAGTGCTAACAAACAATACTTCAGGCTCTATTTCTGAAATGCAAGTTTGGTAGCTAGTAATGCAAAGAAGTAAACAGGTATATTTAGACAAGTTAGTCAATAAGTTAGATCTGAACGGAGTGCAAAGTCAAGTTCTTTATTGCTTTAATAAGCCTCACTGATCTTGTATCGGCTGAAATCCTCCTTTGATGGCGTCGTGCATAATGAGTGGTCACATACATAGGAAAATGCTGTACTCCAAAGGAAGTGGGCTCTCCTTCCGTAATCTGCCTATATCAACATGATCAAGCAGTCGTCCCGAACTATTAAAGAAATCAAGTCCCCATGCATGGGTGGTTTGGGTGCACAGCCCGTAGCACTAGCGTCCGACCAAGAACACGAATCCTGAGTGGAACATGGTGAACCAACGGCATCATCTCGTCCCTGTCATGCTTTCTGCAATCTAGCAGCTCCTAGCATTGCTGCTGAGAAAGTAGAAGGAGTCGGAGTGTGGCAGGGGCGCGGTGACTCGGCTGGTGCCAGCGGCGGCCTTGTGGGTGGCGAGCGAGCTAGCTGTGATGCAGCGGTAGCACTTGGCCCAGATGACATTCACCTATAGCACTGTGTCACCCGGTTGGTTCTGTACATTGGAACCACAGTCGGATCAAGCGTCTGTTCTAGGCTTCTAGCTCTAGAAGCAGGTGCACGTGGTAGCTCATTGAGGACTGTATCATCGAAGGCCTTGGTGAGTGCCCAAAAGATCTCTAAGTGAAAGCCTTCATTCACTTTAACCAGCCCTTCCGGTGGAGGAGATAAATGAAGGCCTCACGTGGTAGCTTCTTTCCTGATGTCTTCCATTCTTGTCAAAGATCTTCTTTATTGTTGTAGTGATTCGCATACTCTCTTCATACTCTCCAACTAGTGGTGCCTCCGTTGGACGTGGGAAGTGAAATGTAGAGATTATAACTTTCGGATACAAGCATCTCGTAATTTATTTGTAGACTGGCCGTTGATGTCTTGGTAGGTGATAATGTTTAATTCCATTCATAGTTTTGGCACGAACAATGTTATTGTACTTGCAAATCATTTCTAACTAAACCCTATTGAGCAAAGAGTTATTATACAAGATTGCATTGTCGACGACTCTCACCTGCAATAATAATTGTATTAGAACTGATTTGTACAACCATTGAATCATATAATTTTATTTTCACATGCTTGACTAGTCACCAGTTAACACATATAAGGGTTAAAAACTGTATTTGGATGACATATATAGGATAAGCCAGGCAATTTTGCGATAATATATTTGTGATTAAGTCAGTTTGCAAGTGAAAGAACTATTATATATTATGGGGATGGTCAACAATACTAACACTGCAGAACTATTATATATTACCTTGCATGCCACGTATGCTTCATATGTGAATAGATAGGAGAACAAAGATCAGGAAACGGTGAGGAAGCAGACACTGTTTTGCCAGGATGTTCAAGCTGATTATCATATATCGATAGCAGCCTTCAAAGAAAAAAGGCATCTGTCGACAGCATATTCCTCTTCTAAATTTCGTGTTTCGCACATTTTGACTTGCTCGTCAAAGCCAGTGTGTTTTTATGGTGTTTCCTAGAAATTTTGAATCACAGAGCTAAGCAAGAATTGCATGTCCTTGTTGAATGTTGATGTCAAAAAGCAACCCGGATAAAATAATTCAGGTCCTTTTCCTGTCTGCAAAAATACAATATATTTTTTTCTCTTTCCTCTTTCTTCTCTTGTTTTCAGTCATCTATATATAAATAAGGGAAAATTGGATTCTTGACATGGAACGATCCACGTTTTAGAAATTAACCACGGAACTTCTAGAGTTCATTTTATTACCAACCAAAGATTCACCGTTTAGAAATGTATCACTCTGTTGCATTCCATCTTAGTTTTCTTTTCTTTTGATTTTTTTGTGCAAGAAGGTGAACTAAAAAGTCATATTTGCCCTTGCAACTCTAAACATATGGTCGCACATCTGATTCACCTGTGCGAGCTCGTGTTCTTCCTAACCTAAAACAAGGCCGCCCAAGGTGACCGCCTCTCTCGCCATCAAGCTGTGTTCCTGTAACAGCCCAAAAACTTGTATCAAATAGTCGTGTAATAAAGATGTATTGAGTTTGGAACAGAATTTGAATCAAATTTGGTTCAGGTTTGAACAAAAATATTCGCAAGGCATTTAATTTAAGTTTCAGCGTCTCGGGCCGTTTCCCGCGCGGCCCACCTCTTTTCCCTCCTTCCCGCGCAGCCCGACCGAAGCCCAGCCCGACCCAACCGCTACAGTTTTCTCCTACCTTTTTCCCTCCTGCTCCCGCGCTCCGCCCCGTGACCCGGACGCCGAGGCCACGCGGCGCGTCCTCGTGTTGCCGCCAAGCAAACCTCGCCGCCCTAACCATTCCCTCCGCCTTTTTCACCCGACAAAACCTACCTCGCAGCACCGCCCCCTTCCCATCCTCCCGCACCGCCTCGGGCGCAAACCCTAGCCCCAGTTCTCGCCGCGGTATTCGCCGTCGCCGGTGGGGTAAGCGAACAAGCGAAGTTCTTGCTACTTTTCCTGCTCTTCGTGCTACCCTCTTTCGAGTAGTGCCGACAGTTCTTGCTTCCGTGCAAGGGAGAGGAAGATCGAGCCTTTGGGAGTTTGGAGTCGCCCGATGAATCGCCGTCGAACCTCGTCGATCGCGCTTCTCCGCTGAGCTCATGCTCCGTTCCCTTCCCTCCGTCACTCGCCTTCCACCCCGGAGCTCACCTCGTGGCTTGGGTCGCTTTGTAGCGTCGGAACAAAGGACCGCGTGGTCACCGTCGTCTCTGTTCTCGCGCGTTCATCGTCCGCCGCCGCCGTTCGTCATCGCTTGTCGCCGTCAAGCCTTCTCCTTCCCGTCCGAGCACCGTCCAAGCTTAATGGTGAGTTCCCGCCCCTTTCTCCCCTTCCTCTACCCCGGTTTGGCTGTGATTTTAGGCTCCCCGTCATGGTCCGCCGCCGCCCTCCATGGTCGACGGTGAGGAGCGAGCCTTGGTGTTGCTCATGCTCGTTTTGTGGCCCCGTAGCTTCGCATGGTTGAGGGGAGGATGCTGCCCGCGCTAGCTTTGGAAAAGGGGTAGCTTTTCTAGAGGGTTGGCGGAATCTCCATGACCGCCGTCGCGAAACTCATCGCCGGTGAGGTTCTCGTGGCCGTTTAGGCCGGCGTTATGGTTCTTTCCAGTCGCGAGCACGCGTTGGGTTATTTTACCACCTCAATTTTGGTTTTTGAGGTGCAGTGGGGTTTTCCCCTTTGTGCACCGCCGGAGCGAGACGGCGAGGAGCTGGTCCGGGAAGACCCACCCTCGGGTGCGCACGGAGGTGCTCGTTCGTTTGGTAGTCATGGGTTGGCCCGCGGCGAGCCGAGGCAGCCGGTCGAGCCATTTTCCGGTGGCTCCCGTGGTGGAGCAGGGCGGCGCCGCCTACCCCCGACATAGTGACGCTCGGGCCGGCGTCGAGCGTGGGGCCCGCTCGGGTGGCTTGATCCATGGGGCACGTCCGTGACCCCTGCGTAGACCCGGTCTTCGTGGACCGAGGAGAGGAGAGGAGAGAGAAGCCCTCGTGGACCCGGCCCACGTAACAGTGTGGGCTGCGGAATATTCCAGGGGTCGGTCCCGAATATTCCCTGGTTTTTCATTTTCTTGGATTTTTCCTGAATTTTCATAATTCCTTTTTCTTTGGAAATTCATATGGAGTCTCGAAAAAGACGCGGTCGGTTGCGTTGGACTCGTATGTTCGGTCGTTCGATTCGTCCTTTTCCTATTGCCTCGATTTGTGTGCCTAACCCCTGTTTCACGATCTCGTTTGTCGAGGGCGCCGAGGAGTTCCCGTCCGAGCCGCAGCTTGAGGAGTTTCCACCCGAGTAGCCGTTTGAGTACCCCGACCCGGCCTAGGACCAGCGCTTTCTAGGCAAGCCGCAATCCTTGACCACTCTTGTACCTATTTAGCAACTTGCATTAAATTGATCCATGCATGTGAACTGTTACTTGCACTTGTCGTTTACCTATTCCATACTATGCTATCCTTGCCACCGATTGTCATAGGTTGATCTCATCGTTACTGCTCGCATGCTTAGTAATTGCTTAGTTGCTTAATCGAACCCCACATGATGATTATACATGTTTTTGTGTAAAATAAAATGTAGGTGTTTCTTAGGTGTCGAGTTTCGTACTAGAAACCCTGTAGGACTTTTGCGGGGGCGAGTGTAGGTGGTTAGGTGCTCGGGAGACTTTTGGGGAGTCTCTATCCTGGAGAGTACCTGTTGCGGGTACAGTTGTGTAGGGGCCTTGGGCTATGGGGTCCCTGTTATGGTGATACTCGTTGTTGAGACTGTTGTTTTGAGGAGAGGGATGGTGACTCGCCCGGCAGCTTGAGGACCGGTTCTTGGTTGCTCGCTCTTTGGTTTACTAGCATACCACGTGACTTGTATGGGCGGGCTGGATCATGATACTTAGCGGAGGGCTGGGTGGCCTACCGTGGTGTAGAGATTAGTGGTAGTGGGTGTTGGAGCGTTTGTCTCGACCCACGAGCGGAGGATATCCCAACCGGCCCGTGGTACGCCTTGTCACACCCTTCAGGACCTTCTTTTCCTATTGTGGTTAGAGGATCCCGGACCCGAGGGACGGACGCCTATCGGTCGATGCTTTTTACAATGATCTTGTGAGTGTTGCTTTGCTTGGGCCACGACAGGTGGTCTATTGTTTGAGTACCTCTTCACGTGGGTACGAGTTGCTTATTCTCTGCAGAGATATATAAATCTATACGTATAGCCTAGCCCAAGGTATTGGGCACTACCATTGAGCGACACGCTTGATTAGCATTTACTACTTCTCCCCTCTAATATGTGTTTTACTTCGACTTCGAGTTTGACCCTTGCAGGATTGTGTTGTATCCTGCAAGGCCACTTATAAAATTTGACTAATAATAAAATATGATTCACATAGACTTGAGGTATAATTGCTTTAGGTGCTAGCCCTTGCCTATCCTTGAAATATCCAAGCATGCATACATTGTTGGTAGGTAGTTGCGGCTTGTTGAGTACTTTATGTACTCACGGCTTTCCCACTTTGTTTTTCGTACGCCGTTGCAGAGGATCCAGCAGAGCCAGCCGAGGGAGCCGACAGAGTGGAGTGACGGTCTCGCCTACACTCGAGTTGCTTGTGAGTGTTGGTCTTCATCGCCAATCTTCATGTGAGACGCTTCCGCTAGATTTCATACTTGTTATCGCGATGGCCTGCGTGCCACGCTCTTGTATGCATAAGATTGAGATTTCAGTTTGATAATGTACTATTGGAGATTCTACTATCTTCCCTTGATTTTCCTCTATCATTATGGTTTTTCTATGCTAACTTGTGATGGATGTACGTGCCACACTCCCGGGAGTGGCATAGAGGTACAAAGGGTTCGGGTTTCACTTGGTGAAAATCCGGGTCCTCACAGCTTCCCCTTCCCCCTCCTATCATCCACGGTGGAGGCGATCGTCGAGATCCTAGTATGTCGCATAGTTGGCAAGGGCTCAAGAACCTAAAGCAATTATCCTGAAGTCTATGTCAGTCAAGTTTTATCATTAGTCAAATTTTATATGTGGCCTTGTAGGAAACAACACAATCCTGTAAGGGTCAAGTTTTATGTCCAGACACACCTCCAAGGAACCACAGCTCGAAGCCGGAATAAAACACCTATCGGAGGGGAGAAGAAGTAAATGCTAATCACTCGGGATGCTCTCGGGTAGTGCCCTTATCCATGGACATGGCTACGTATAGGTTGTAACTTCTACATAGTATATACAACTGTACCCACGTGAAGAGGTACTATAACATAGGGCTACCGTCGTAGCCTAAGTATAGAAACACTCACAAGATCAATCAACAAAGCATCGACTTGTGGCACCCGTCCTCCAGTGTCCGGGATCCCCCTAAGAAACGACAAAGGGTCTTGAAGGTGTGAAAGGCCTACCACTAGCCCAGTGGGGTATACTCTACTCATGGGTCCAAACAACGCTCTAAAACCCACTAACACTAACTCTACACCACGAAGAGCCACCCAGTCCTCCGCAGAGCATCAAGATCCAGCACAATACCCATACGGGTCACATGCTCGTGTAAGTAAAATCGTGGAACGTATATCCCGTGAGCTAGTCCTTATGTTGCTGGGTGAGTCACCAATCCACCTCCTCCAAACCACAGTCTCAACAATAAACAACACCACAACAGGACCTCCTTAACCCAAAGTTCCTACACCACCATGCCCACAAGAGGCACTCTCCAAATGAGAACTTCACAAAAGTCCCCCACACCTAATCACCTACACTGGCCCCCGCAAAGGCCTAAAGGGTTGCTAGTATAGAAACACAACACCTAAGAAGCACCTACAATTTGTTTAACACAAAAGCATGTACAATCATCATATGGGGTTCAATTAAGCAACTAAGAATCACTAAGCATGCAAGTAGTAACAGTAGATCATCCTAGGGTAAAGAGTGGCAAGGAAAGCATGATATGGCATAGGTATGATACTAGCAGCAAGTCACAGTTCATATGCATGATTCAAATTATGCAACCACTAAGTAGGCTCAAGAGTGGTCAAGGATTGCTGCTTGCCTTGGAAACTTGGGTCCCGGGAGGGGTTGGGATACTCGTACGATCGCTCTCCGGTGGAAACTCCTTGTACTACGGCTCCACCGGCTCCTCTATCATAGATCATGCGTTACGGGTTAGGCACGTAAATCAAGGCAATTAGGTAACGAATCTAAATGGCAGAAAATTATGCTACTAGAACATGATCAACAACTTCACTTACGCGTAGTGAAGGCAATTAGGTATTTTTCTGACGCTCGGAGAATTAGTTATGAATTTCCAAAGAAAAAAGATTATTGAAAATTCAGAAAAGGTTGAAAATAGATAATAGAGAATATTCCTAGAATATTCCCTGCCATGCCAGCGCCACGCAAGCGCGACACGGGCACCACATAAGCGCCACATAGGACAAAACCTGCCAGGTCAGCAACACGTGGCATTTCTTCTACCACGCCATGGCCTGCCAACTCGGTGCCATGTCAGCAAGGTTTCTACCACGTTGGCTCCCTGTGGTTGAATTTCTGCCACCTCAGCTGGCCACGCCGGCGTTGCGTAACCTCGGCGATGCCGCTCGAGCGCCACCGCGCGGCCTGCTGGAGTTCTGCCTTCCCGGCGCTACGGTTCGCCGGCGGCCAAACCAAGCGCACCAAAGCACTCAGCTCGACGCCGCGCACCTGCCAGCACCTCCCTTCCGGACCAGCTCGCCGCGGACCACGAGTAAAAGCTCGTCGGAGCGGACGTGGCGGTGCCGGAAGAACCCCACTCTTCACCAAAAGCGTGAATTGGTCACACCAATCAAAAGCTCACGCACGCGCAAACTAGACGGACCCAGCCCGGACCGAGAAAGGCGGCCGAAACCTCGCCGATGGTGAGAATCGCGGCGGCAGAAAAATGGAGTCCGTTGAATCCAAGTCAAACCTACTCCTTTCTTCTCCAAAAGGTGCACATGAGCGCTACCGACACCACGCGAATCTCTACAACCCAACAATCGCACCATAGCAACTCTAGAGGCTGACCTCACCGGCATCCATGGCGGTGCGACGGTGATAGCTACCAAATTGCATGACAATCAAAGAGAAAGGAGGGGGCTTGCATGCGATAGCTCACCATGAATCTTCCGGAAGCACCAGCGTCAATAGGGAAGGGGCTATGGGCTCATGCGGCGCCGCGGCTAATGTTTTGGGAAGAACCTCGCCTGGCCGCGTGAGGCAGGTGGGAAGGGTGCGGCGGCATCCAGGTGTTATGTAGCCGCAGTTTGGGGAAGTTGAGCCGCTGCCACGACACACATCCTTGGCGTCCATGCCTAGTCCGTCGGGTGGTCGCGCGCCGTGGAGGCGGGTGGGAGACGACCCTGTAGCGCCTTGGTGGGCTGGGCTGGGGTTGTTTGATTCGTTTTGGGCATCGATGCGAGTTTGATCCAAGCACACCAAAATTCAAACAATTGATTCAACCTTTTTCCAAGAATTAATCCTCCGTTATGTTCAAATTACAAGCTTTCAAATTACACATCCTTTTGAGACTCGTTAAAGCCATCCCCCGTCTTCGCCCGTGAGGTTCATCTTCCAATGACCATGGTTCCTTGATCTCCTTTGTTTGCCCTTTTCCTTGACCCTAATCCCGTGTCAATCGGACCGTCGCGGCACCGAAACAAGACAAGCGTGGTCACCCCCATCAAGTGTCGTTGAGCTGCTCATCCTTGTCGTTCCCTCTACGTCGTCGTTGAGCCCCCTAGAAGCCACACGAGTGAGCACGTGCTTCCATCCCCCCTCTATATCTTCTATTTCCGTCGTGTTTGGTGTGATTTTGCCAATTTCTACCGCCACCTACAATGACCGGTGGTGAGGTTTGTTATTCAAACCTAGCCCATGGATCTTAGATGGTTGATGAGCTCCATAGGGTTCCCTTGTTGCTCATGCGTGTGCTTTTCGGTAGAAAGGAGCAAGTTTTCTTGCATATTGAGGATTTCCCCTTCCCGCCGTCGTGGTTCTCGCCGCCGGTGAGGCTCTTGCTAGTTCCTTCGATCGGGGTTGAGTACAACAGGTTTGCACGAGCATGGGCTGCATCCTAGTATCATTAATTCGGGGTTTTGTGAACCTTTGGGGTTTTCCCCTCTAAGCGTCGTCGCCGGTAGCAACTCCAGCGTGCCGGGCGTCGGCCCTGTGGCGGCAACCCGTCGAGGGGAACGGTGCACTTGGGTGCGTGCTGTCATGGAGAGTACCATGGTGCTTGTGGTTAGGTCAGCGACGAGTGGTTGCACTTGGTAATGGTGATTCTAACGAGCCACCACGGTGGCAGGGGGCGGCGTCGCTCTATTCCGACGGGTGATGACGTCACTATGTGGCCTTAGTCCGTTGATCCCCTATGTCCGTGCTTGGCTGGACCTGGTCCATGTGGAACCATGGCTATTCATTTGAACTTGGATCAGGTCAGCAGAACAGTCGTAAACTAGCCAGGAATATTCCCTTTTCGACAATTCTTTTAATCTTCAAAAAATTATAACTAATAATCCGAGCATTAAAAAATACGTGGTTAGTTGCATTAGGATTGTAGCGACGTTCTCTACGCTTTGGTAAGATCTTGTTTATGTTCTAGCAATAGAAATTACTGTTCTTCTGATTCGATTCCTATTTGCCTCGTAATGTGTGTCTTACCCGTTCCTGCGTGAGCTGGTATGAAAAAGGACCTCGTGGAGTAGCAGTTTGAGGAGTACCCGCGGATCAGCCGATCGAGTACCCCAACCCCACCTGGGATCTGCAACTCCAAGGAAAGCCACGTCCTTGATCACCGTTGCGCCTATTTTAGTACTTGCATAGTATGAATCATGCATTCAATGGTTACTTGCAGCATAGAATCATTCCTATGCCATATCATGCCACCTTTGCCACTGTTATCCCGGGATGCTCTACCGATGATATGCATTGCTTAGTTGCTTAATTGAACCCACACTTGAGATACATGTTTTTGTGTTAAATAACTGTAGGTGCTTCTTAGGTGTTGAGTTTTGCAATAGTAACCCTATAGGTTGTTTTGCGGTCGTGAGTGTAGGTGATTAGGTGTCGGGGGCTTTTCGGGAGTTCCCATTGGGAGAGTGCATGTTATGTATGGGCTTTTGGCTGATGAAGTCCCTGTTGGTGATGACACTTGTTGTGGTGACTTTGGTTGGAGGACAGTGATTTGTGACTCGGCCCGACATCTTGAGGACTGGTTCTTGTGTTTCATGCTCTTTGTCTTACTTATACACCAAGTGACCCGTATGTGCGTGGGCTGGATCATAACACTTGCGGAGGTCTAGTGGGCTAGCCATAGTAGCAGAGCTAGTGTTAGTAGATTTTGGAGCATTGTCCCGCCCCATGAGTAGAGGATACCCAACCTAGTGATTGGTAGGACTTTCAAACCTTCAGGACCCTTTGTCGTACATTTGGGGGGGGGGGGGATCCCGGACCTGAGGGAGTGGGAGCCATCAGTCGATGCTTGTTGATTGATCTTATGAGTGTTTCTATACTTAGGCGATGACGGTGGCCATATGTTATAGTACCTCTTCACGTGGTTACATGTGTATATACTCTATAGAGGTTTGGCTTCATCTGGTTTATGGTCATCAGCGAGGGGAGGTAGGGGAATGTTGAGAGACGGACATGGACGCATGTGATTGAAATCTTTCAATGTCACGAATCTAATTTTCCCAATTGTTTATCAGGAGGCCACACTTGTTCTATCTTGCAAGAAAGCTTGGTAGCAGGCAGGGAGTTCTGGTGGATCATTGTTGGTCGACAAAAGTTAACTTGTGGACTACAATTTGTTAATATTTGTTTCAATTTTGACTCATTCTTAAATTTTTACAAGCAGTATGTCTTCTACCGACAGAAAAAACAGAGATTCATTAGTTTATTTCATTATGGAGCAACAGCGAAGGACCATAAATCAAATAATACACCGATACTAGACGAAAAAGCTTCGATTTTCGAAGCCGTGGTTTGATCGGTACTACCTCCCAACGAGCACCCGTCCCTCGGAAACGACCGCCCTCGCGTATGTGAGGGCAGATCACCTCTCGCGCACCCTCGCGGTCTCCATGCCTCCTACTATGCTGATGCTGCGTGATGTTTCTTTTTATCATATTTTGTTCTTTCTTTTATATGATATGTAAGAGGTTAGTTGGAGGGAGATGGCTATTGGTTACAGTTCTCACCTGAAGATCAATTTTTTTCCTCAGAGAAAAAACAAAATGTATAGATTGAATTCTTAAAAATCCATGCGTACTGTTGGCTCTCGGTTTTTCTCCTCTCGTTCTTTTTCTTTACCTCTCATTCTCTTTTAAAATAAATAATTTTTCAGATTTAAAAAACTATGGTTTCTTTATTTCATCCCATGTTATTTTTCATTTTATTCAAAAAAATAAAAATAAAAATTCAACACCAATCATTTATTACAAGAAATGTTCTAGGACAAAGGTATTTTATTCCATGTTGTTTTCATTTTGTTCCATGATATTTATTCTAGAACAACCATGATTTTACAATGTCTGCTCCAAAACAAACATATTTTGTTCCATAGTACCATTAGATTTGTTCTGGAGCAAAAATGAATGGTCTGTTGAATGCCAATTTTTATTCAATATATAATTCATTTTGTTCCAAAAATGAAATTTGTTCTTAAACTATCTTTTTCTAAGGCATGTCCCCGAGCAAGCGTATTTTGTTCCATGTTACTATGGAACGAAAATAATCGTTATGGGGTAAAATATTCTCGAACAATGTTATGAATCAAAAGGTACAATGTTCTGGAACAAAATAGATTTGTTCTCGAACAAACTGAAGAATGTTGTGGAACAAAATCAGTTTCTTCCGGAGAAAATCTGATTTGTTCCACAAATTTGATTTGTTCCAAAACAAAAATAAATATTCTCAAATAAAATAAATATTTTGGTCTGGAACAAAATAATTTTGTTTTAGAACACAATAGATTTACGGTGAACCAATGTTCCAGAACAAAGGTATTTTGTTGAGTTTTTTAAATCATTTTCTAGAATAATTTTTTTGGTACAAAATAGATTTATTCAGGAACAATGTTCCGGAACAAAGGAAACAGTGTTTTGGAATAAAATATATTTGTTCTGGAACACAAAACAATATTCTGGAACAAAATAGATTTATTCAGTTTTTTTTTCTGGTTCCTGATATTATTGAATTTATTCTGGAAACAAAATATTTATTCTAGAACAATCTATTCTATTCTGTAACCAAAGAAAACGTATTCTAAAAAATTATTCTGGAGTCCAAGTTGATTTCTATCATTGCAAATTGTTTTAGAGCTATCACTTTTTCATTTTACACCAAGCGTGAAAAAGTTAATCACGAAAGCGTGACTTATAGATCAGAGAAAGAGCAAGCGCAGAAGCACCGAGCCAAGTCACGCTAAAACAGGCCGCCCTCCTCGCCTTCGGCACGCTGCGATCGGTGGGCCAGGGGGTGCACGAGAGGGGCATGGAACCTCGAGCAAGCTAGGCGGATCGCCTCTCCTCCCTGCTCCAACTCTCCGGGTCGCTGCCCCAATGACGGGATCCATGCCACCACAGAACTCGCGACAATGCGGCAGCCTATGCAAGGAACCTTCCATGGTCGTGTTTCTCGCGTAAGATGACAATGACGGTGTTGTCGCCTATCTGGCAGGTCCTGGGATTACCGCTGATGAAGTAGAAGGGGACGCAGCTTGACAGATTCTGCTGGTGGGTGGCAAGCGAGGCAGCTGTGACCTCCACCTACAGCACAAAGTTCCCCCGGTAGTCGCTTGAACACTGGAAGCGTAGGCGGCTCCAGCTCAGTGAAACACAGGCCGCCAAGCCGCAGGTGCCTGGAGGACAGCACCATGGTTGGCCTCCATACATGTCCAAGAGCCCGTGAAAGCATACTTTGACTTTAACAAACTCTTGCACAAGGAGAGATATCAAAGATATGCCGTGGTAGCGTTCTTCCTGATGTCTTCCATTCTTATCAAAGATCTTGTTCAATGTTTTAGTGATTGGCATATTCTCTTCGCACTCTCCAACTAGTGGTGCCCCCATTTGACACGGGCAGTCATGCATATAGATACAACTTTTGCATACAAGACTTTTGTTATTGGTTTTTATGGTGGCCGTTAGTGTCTTGATAGGTGACAATATTTATTCCATTCAAAGAGCTTCGTACGAAAAGTGTTTATAAACCTCATGATGCTAGCTGATGTCCCAACAACTCCCATTCACACGAGTAACCTTTTCATTTTCAGAGTACTGTTGACATTAGAATGTGTCAAGAGATACATGAACATATCCATGTGTATCTGTGCAGGGGCACTGAGCCACAAGGCAGCAGAAAATTCGGCCTCACCAGAATTGATTCCGGTCTAACCGTGATTGGTAGGGAGTTGGTCATCATCTTGGAAAGCTAGTGCAAAAGGGACACCACCGGGAGCCGGGAGAAGCTTTCCTAACTGTTGCCCTAGTCATGGCAGGCTACTTAAAAGACCTCCTAAGTCATGAAAACAGAAGAAGGATATAAGATAGGGTTGGAAAAGTTGTAAAACTGGATTAAAGGAATAGGGTAAAAAGATACAAAGATAATTTGCACAATTGGAGTTCGATATCCTCAATCGGTCATGGCCTTTTTGTTTGTAGGGGAGAGGTCAAGTGGATATCATACAAAGAATCGAGAGTTTGCAACATTCTAGTCCATAACACAATTTCTACTCCTAGCCTGCAAATTCTGGTAAAAAAAAAAGGTTTGAATTCCGATCAGGTCAAGTGAAAACTCTAAAATCTTCTATATATTATAACTTTTATATCTGGAGTCCAAATTAAGCAATTGACATCTGTATTTTGACTATCTTGATGAGCTCTACATGATAGTTAAATCCATTTGTTAATTTGAACATGTTTCAAAACCAGCCATTGACCACCTCATCAGATTTTACCAAATTTTGGTCGTCAACCTATGCCCATAAGCATTTTTTTCAAACATAGCTACTTCGGTGAAATATAACTTTATCAAGTACAACAATATATCAACAGAACTAATTCAATATTTCGAATTTAGTTTAGAATTGAAGTTCTGCTGGTAACAGAAGTCCTTATACGGTCCCCTACTCTAATGATTGTGCCCAGCTTCTTTCTTTTTTCCCTTTGATATAGGGGACAATATCTGATGGCCAATGCACTCAACGAACAGAAAATTTACTGGGAACCGACGAGCAGCATGGTCAGTCTGAAAGAATAGGAAATTAGTCAATAAGTACCGAATTGATGTTGTCCTGATTGATATTGTATTTGAGGTGTCATGTTGATGACGCTTCTATATTCCAAATAACGTGCTGCTGAGTGGAAAAAAATCAGTAATTCAACAATATATCCAAAATATCGTATTTATCGGTGATATCCGATATAATTATTATCACCAAAATTTCATCATTAACTATATTTATTTATAAAAAAATACTTTTGTTATACATACAACTATCATAGTTTGTTATACATACAACTATCATAGTTTGTAGATTAAAGACCATTTCTAGTTAATTCATGCAAATAATTCTAAAATATAATTAATTTTAACCACCAAAATTACCAATATATCCGAATCGCTGACCTCCGATGTTTTTTTCCTACCATTTTTTTCCTAGACTATGGTATGTGTACACCAAGGTGAGATCTGAGGTGGTGATGACTGATGAACCACGAGGTGATGCTCAACTGATTGTCCAAGATGTTTTAATGGAGCTAAAAATCATCAGTAGACCAGCATTAGCATTTACTTCTTCTGCAGCTTATCTAAGATTTGGATGTTTATTAGAGAATGTAGTTAATCATTTAGAACTCTGACAAACCGGAAATAGGACTGATAGTTATCTCAGAAAATGGATGGAACAGAGTTTGATTTCTGCAATCATTGGCTATGCCTATGTTTGCAACTCAAAAAAAAATTACAAAGTATACACTTGAGGCAGTATGGAAAAACTTGAGTCAAGCTGACATAATATCTGATTAACAATCAAAGCATCAGTCTAAGCAGTACAAATTCTTGCGATAAGATTACAGATTGGGATGGGTGGTAAACTGTATTTCTCCTCAAATAGAATGCTGTAGCATTTAGAAACAGTATCTTTTCCTCTCCCCCCCCCCTAATGAGATGTTTTCAGGTCCAAAATAATGGCCATTATTTTTTCTCAACTAATGGTCATTAATTCAAGGTAGTTTAGTAATTGCACTAAAAAATTAATATTTTTTATCATACAAACTTGTGTTAAATACACTAAAACTTGACTACAATAATAATGATGATGATTAATCAAATTTAAAATAAATATTTTATAACAAATTCATGTAAAAATTGACTAACTTTTTAATTATGATGAATGTTTATATTATAATAATATTATTTTGACAATATTACCCTTACTAATGGCCATTAGTTATTAACTTCTAAAATTCCATCTACACCGTTAGATCCAACTAATGGCCATCAGTTGAAGAAAAATAATGGTCATTATTTTGGACCTGTAAACACCCCTCCTAATCCCTCGTGACCCTGCAATGCCTGCAGGAGGCACATCATGCCCAGTTGCCATAGAGCATGCCAGTTCTTGTCTGTTATATCTTGCTGGCCATCAGCATGTTTCATCGCTCCTGAGTCTGGACAAGGATTTTTTCTACCTTCAGATGATATAATAGCACTCTTCTTCATGATTTATTAACCCTCTTTTGTACGAAACACCAATTAAAGCTAATTCAATTTCTGTAATAGAACTCCCAATCTAAAAGCTGGGTTGCATTACTTTTCATGCTTTTTCTGGTTGCCCTTGGCTACTTCCATTCGAAGCACATATCCAGCTTTTGAAGGCCTCCTGCAGTGTCATGTGGCATCAACGGCTGGTCTGCTGCGTGCATACACACCAGTGATTTTCTTGTTATGTTGCATCTGCATGAAAATTAAATTTCTGAATGGACCAACCCATGTTTTGATTTGTTTCCTCACTTTTCCATTAAAGTTGTTCGAACAGCACATGAAAACGAGAGGAACAGTCGGAGAGAAACAATTGTATGTAGAGTTGAAAGCTCATCCGAAATTTAATTAAGGAATCTATAGACCCTCTTGACATTTTGAAGTATTTGAAATAGCTTGAATGTTTTTCAATGCTGTAATTGAATATCAAACTTTGTTAACCGTTCATGTAATATTGCATATGCAGAAAGAAGCTTTCAAGGTCCATTTTGCTTGAGTGGGCAATGGTGGCATCTTAGATGTCATGACATTTTTGAAGGAGTTGCTTGGGGGTATCCTCTCTCGTTTGCCCCCTGTGTCGTTTATGGGGCAATGAGGTCACCTTCACCTTGTGGACTGGCTTCATCCTTGGTGGTAGTTTAATCTTTTCCTGCGGTGTGTTTTGTGTCGTTGCTTCTGCTTGTAGCTGGTGTAGTAGTTAAGGACTATTTACGTTCAGGCTTGTTCAGTTTATCCTTCTTTCCCTTAATATGAGGCATCTTATTTATATAGCTTCTTATTTATATATTGATATATTCCCTTCGTTCTTAAATTGTTGACGGCGTTGACTTTTACGTTATATTGATATATTCCCTTCGTTCTTAAATTGTTGACGGCGTTGACTTTTACGTTATGTTTGACCATTCGTCTTATTCAAAATATTTTTCCAAACATGTAAAATTATAAGTTGTGTTTCAACCTGCTTTGCTGATAAAACAAATCATAATAAAATATTTGATAATTCTTATGTTTTTTTCAATAACAGAACGGTCAAGCATAACAAAACGTCAACTGTGTCAACAATTTAAGAACGGATGGAGTACATGAAACCACTAAGTTTTCATATGTTTTGGGAAAACAATTAAATACAAATAATCTCTCTTGTACTATAGAAGAAATGGAGATTCATAAATTCTTTCTTTATGGATCAATAGCAAAACAACAACCCAGCACGGCGAATTAAAGAATACACCCATACTAGCAAAAAGCTTTGACTTTGGAAGAGTCGCAAGCTCGGTCCTACAACCCAATGAGCGTTGTTTCCTGCTTCAGCCCTTCTAGCTGCTACCCTTAGACCAGTTTTAATGGGAGTGTCATGGTAGTGTCACAAGCATTAAATTTACTGACATGGCATGAGAGAAAAGAGATGGAGTGTTATGGAATGAGAGACGAGTGTCTTCACCATGAGCCTCCACGGTTCTTAAGAATCTCTTTTTGATAACTGTGCCATAACACTCTCCACTGAGACTGACCTTTATAATGAACACGGTGAAATTGCAGGACCCTGGACGGCTGGGAAGCCAGGGCCAAGAATCCCCAGCCAACGCTGTACTTCTTGGTCAGGATAACAACGACGATGCACTAACCCGTCTGGCAGCTCCCGGGCGTGCCGCTGATGAAGAAAAATGGGCCAGATTACAAGAGTCTGATGATGTGTGGCAAGCGGGCCAGCTGTGATGTCCATCTCCACCATAGAGTCCACCAGATTATCACTTCCTACTGGAAACATAGGAAACTTTCGCTCGGGGAACACTGGCCATCTGATTACTCGTGCCTGGAGGACAGCATCATGAAAGGCCTTGATGCATGTCCAACAGGTCATTACGCGAAACAGTTCTTTCACACAAACTAGCACATACAGTGAACTAGAGAGACAAAATGCCTGCCATGGTATCATCTTTCCTTATGCCTTCCATTCGTATCAACGATCCTGTTCTATGTGGTAGTGATTGGTATACTCTCTTCACTCTGTCCAACAAGTGGTGCCTCCAGTAGACCTGACCAGTCAAATCTCGCGAGTTTATAACTTTCACATACAAGTGTGTCATGATTAATTTATGTACTGCCCGTTCTGTCTTGGTAGGTGAAAATGTTTATTCCGTCAACAACTGTTCCTGCAAAAAGCTATGCTTTAGCCTCGTTCTTGTAGCTAATTTTTCCCGACAGCTCCCGTTTACATGAATAGCATTTTCGTCATTTCTGCAAGAGTACAATAAACTCATCTCATTATCCTGCCCTTCTACCTATTCCAGATATATAGAAACTGGACCTTGATTCTTTTCTTTTTTTTTTTCAAATCTGGTAAAGAAAAACTGTGAAATAACGAGCGATGTATTCCATTTTATCTTGCATACCGCGCGTGTGCTTCGTATGTGACAGGTAGACTGAATAATTTGTACTGTATTCTTCTTAACATGTAAACAAATCGTACCCATACATAAGAAAAACTGTCATGTTGTTCTTAATTAGGGGAAAACAGAATGAACAGCTCTTGTAAGCCGAAGCAACAACCATATGTGTGATTCCAGTTGTACAACTTAGCGCACTCCGTGCTTGGAGAGCTTTCTGTGCCGTCGCTACAGCCGTGCCGCTGCCATGGAGCGACGGGAACCTAGCGCGAGCAAGGAGCCAGGACAAAGGGCAGTGCAACGTCCATGGAGCCTACGGTATCGGGACAGCGTAGCGCATTGTCCTCGCCGCCGCAACCGTCTCCCATCGCCCGGCCTGACAGCGGCAGAACTGACCGACTCCGCTTCGTTCCCGTCGGACTCACCTCACCACCTCGCGCTGGAGGCTGGATCGGATGCTGCCTCTTCCTCCTCATCGCCCCGCAGCGGACGCATGGACGAGGCCCAATAAAAAATTCAGACTTGGCTAATTCGTATGTATATTTGAACGCATGTCATGTGGGGAACAAAACAAGAGTAATTGCAGCTAGAGCTCTGTTGAGAAAATCCAAAACCTCATAAACGAATGCTCCTAAAATCACGATCGAGATAAATTCTAAAGCTTCATTATATCATGGGTGATCTGTTACAATCAAAAGCCTCATTAAAAGATCGAGATTTTACCACCTATTTAAGGAAATTCGAGGAACTCTTGAAAATGGGGAATCTACAGGAAACTTAATTTCAGAGGTGCTGGTGAGCTGATTCAACCAATCCGTGATCTAGATATACTTTCGAATGTCTTAGCACAAAAATGAACAACCATTAAGACCCAAACTAGAACCAAATCGACGAACGAAAAATCTGTGACAGACCCACCTCACGAAGAGACGTTTCCCTCTCTAGGATCATCATGGGTGGCATCACGCGCTGTGATGTCTGATATTACAACATACAAACATAAGCATGATACAATGAATATAAGTACAAATCTCTTACAAAATCAGCGAGAATGAGCTCCGAAAATAGGAAAATGAGAAACTCGTGATTCCAGATAAGGGAAGATTAGAGTAAGAATTCGAGATTGAATTAGTCAAGTATGCACGATTACAAGCGCCGGCTCTTGCCGAATTTGAGGTAGGACCGGTCTTCCTTGGCAATGAGCTCATGGGTAATATTGGCATTCTGAGGTAGAAGTCTTGTCCAAGTCAGCTGCGGTGGCACCTCGGGGATAAAAGTTTTGCATGGCTGGCATCGACAGGATTATAATTTTGTCGGTGCTAGATTCAGGATTCTAGTTTATGGCAATGGCAATGAAGGGATTTTCCGTATATTTATATAAAAAGCAAGTGAGCGATCGAGCACACATACACGGTATGGGACAAGCAAGCTGCAACGAGACTTGGGCAAAAAACATATGTTTTCCTGCACCGAAAAAACTGATTTTGCAAATAAGTACCATTTCGATGAATAACCTTTTCTTTTTGCAAAGAAACAACATATTTGTCCTTTCAGCTGTGGATATATAAACCACAACTACTATCAAGCTGTAGGGGCAATAAAAGTGAACCCTGGATATATAAACCACAACTACCTCCACTTCTCACACCTGCCTCCACAGTGACCTTGTCCTCCTCCCCCTCTCTCTCTCTCTCTCTCTCTCTCTCTCTCTCTCTCTCACAGTAGGCGAGCAGGATATGCTGGACCACCTTGATGACAACACGCGTTCAACCATGGTGGCTGATGGCATCCACGGTGGGCCCATGGCGGCCACCAAAATCTGCAAGGGCGCACCACAAGCGAGCACCAAGTCTCCGGCGGACAGATCTGGCCTCCACTGCAGCGGTGACCGGGTCAATGGCGGTAGCGACCTCGGCCAAGGCGGTATCCGACCGGTGCGGGGCCTTGGGCGGCGTTGACCTCAGTACGGCCGGATTTGGCCGGTTGCGACGACCAGCGCGAGGCCTCAAGAGGCGGCCGGATCCAACCCCTAGTGCGAGAGCATTGGTTGAGGATGGCCGGATCCGGGTCACGGCGGCCGGTGGCAGGCTCTGGATGGCCAAACAAAGTCGGGATGGGGGAGCAGCGGTGCGGTTCTGGTGAGGGGGCACGCGGAGGTGTCTCCAACGATGTCATGCAGGCGAGGCGTCGCGGCCACCCCCTTGCCGCTCCTCCCTACGGCTGAGTTCCGCGCTGCCCTCCACTCGCGACTCCTCTTCCCCGGCAGCTGCAACAGCATGGATTCGACGATGGCGAGGCTGGATCCAGCTGTGTGGAGACTCTGAATGGTAGGTGAGCTCGGGCGGCGAGCGGCGTGTGGGCCCATGTATGGTTCCACCTTTTTCTTTTTAATTAGGACCATAGTGGCGGGTGACCTGGACTTGGCCGCTGCAGTTCTCCATCTTTAGCGACGAGATCGTAGCGGCGGTTAACCTTACCACAGGTCAACCCGCCACTGCAGTGTTTTTTGCCTGCCCCTATAGTACGTCTTTGTACTAGTGCTGGTGTTACTACCAATATTGGATCAAGCTTCACAGCATAACAATGCAGTTCACTTTAGGAGTAAATTATAGTTGAAATGCGTCATCTCCATTCCAAATGTCCGCAGAAAAACTAAAACATTATTTTACTTGCAAATCATTTCCATGTTGCCGGCTTATTCAGCAAAGAATTACTTGAGATCTCATCGTCCATGTGTCACACCTGCAGTACTAATTGCATTAGACCTGTTATGTATAACTATGAATGATATGTTTTGAAATCCTGCAAATTCATATTCATGACAGTCCGGATTATGAGTTCCTTTATTAGCATTTATTTGTACCGTTAGGGCAGACAATTTGTTAATAATATTTTTTCTTTTATGATTATCATCAAATTCATATATGCAGTCTCTTTTCTACTCCCGACCAAAGAAGCAACAAAATTTCATATTTGTTTCTGTGAGCGAAAGCAAACTACAACCTAAGATGAATCAAACAACAAACTGACACGAAACAAACTGATCCCCAACACGGTGGCAGGTGGCAGCCATAGCCTGGTGACTGATTTTCCAATAACTCCCATTCCAATTTATAATCTTTTCTTCAAGAATCCAACATACTTGTCTCTCTTTCCTGCATTCTTCTCTTTTTTCGGTCGTAGATATACCACTACTACTATCAAGTACCCAACTGTGGACTGACGAACGTGAACCATGAACGTGATAAGATAGCATATTAAACAAGAAGCTACTAAGTTGAATTTATATAGCTTGTGGCTTCAGCTTTATTTTCCCTTTTTATATGATGGACATATAGCATAACATGGTATGTTTTTTTAGGTCAACTGGGGGAGATTGTACCCACCTGTAATTTTTATTGAAACAGGCCATCAACTGACCAGGCACTTTGTTTTGAGTGCTGCTATACGTACAACCGGACCATACGACCCGGCCTTCCCACCAGCACAAAAGGCAAGGGATAATGCAATGATCACAAATCATGATTAGCATCCAATGGTTGTTGATTAGTTGGAAGGTTAGGTCGGAACATCGAGTCAGATGTATAGCTATTCCGCTTTGTTTTACATCCGACAGCAATAAAAACGGTTTACATTGGGGAAGTTAGAGAGGTGCACCAAGAATCTTGCGGCGCGCCAACGGATGACATATTCTTCACATTGTTGAAGCACTCAGGGTAGTGATGCAGGCGACAATCGGAATACAATGTCATGTTCCAATGTTGGCAGCGGCGAAAGGTTGGTAGGTTGTGCAAGCTCCCATAATCTTGTAACGTGTCTGGGTTTGGAGAGGTCAAATTGAAGACCACCCATAAACTCCTTGTAAAGGAACACATTCAATGAAAATGTGATTGAAACAAACACTACGGCCACCAATACACACGAGGTGTTTCTTAGTCACCTTATAAGGTGCCATCAGATAAATAAACAGCACAAAAACAGAGGATCTCTCAATCTTGAAACAGGGGAGGACGAAACAAAGGAAATCTTGGTGTAAGGGAATTTTATTCGTGTAGATCGATTGGATATTATACCACGGCGAGCAAAAAGATAATGTTCTTCGCAAGCATATTGTTTGCTAGTATGTTCAAGCTTGCATTTAATTACTCAGATTGGCCATTTCTAAGACCCATACTCTTCGCCAGCATGTTAAAGCTGATTAGCATCTATCGAAAGCGTAATATTCTCTGAATTACATACTTTGAATGCCTTGGGTGCTTATAAAATCTAGCAATATTTTCCTTAACTTCCTAGAAACATTGAATTAATGTCTGTGCTTCATGCTAGAAACCAAGAAGGATTCAACTGAGGATGTCAACGGGTACCCATTACCCGTTACCCGACGGGAAAAAACCTTATTAGGGAACGTGGATGGATCAAAACTTAACCCCGCGGGTAAGGTAATGGAGAAAATTCTCTCCCCGTCGGGTATGCGGGTACGGGTATGGGAACACATCCGCCGTCCACACTTTACACGAGACATCATGCCACCACCTAGACATTTGATCCTGAGCATGAGTGGAGATGAGGCGTTTAGTCATAAGCAATATTTGTCTGGTACGTATGTAGTAGACAGTTCTGTGCTGATGAACTTTAGTACCGTTCGGCGAGACATGATCGCATGCCTACTGCCTTTACTTCAGATGTTTCCCAGACCCGATCGCCAAAGGGTACTGACCCCAGCGAGCTCGAGCTCGAGCTCTGGCTTGGCCCCTGTTTGAATGTGACATGCTGCAGAGAATATTCCTTCGAAAAACACTGCTTCACCTCATAATGGTGGCTAATTTCCCAATGACTCCCATTTGCATGAATAACCTTTTCTCTTGTGGTAGAGTAAAAATGTCAGGGTCAGAAATTCATCTCTGTTTCCTCCTTGTTCCCACCATTTTATTAGTTGTGGAGGGAGGTTACACTCCTAAAACTCAGGGGAAATTCGTGAACCTTGAAGGTGATTCTTTTCCTCTGTTTCCCTTTTTAAATTGGAAGAAGGTGACGATAATGAATGAGGAGCTACTAAATCGTCTATTTCCCTTGCTTTTTGCCTGTGCTTTATAGATGGTAGTTTGGCAGAGAATTTATATTGCATTCATGCTTCTGGACATGTAAATAAATCATATCCTTGCATACAAAAATCCATGTCATATTTTTCATCCATTTTTTATTGCTGGAGTTACTAGTCATACTATCAATATTTGAACAAACTTAGTAGCATATAAAATTTACTGCTCTGGATCTTTTGCAAACGGAACAAATCATCAGCTCTCCAGCATAGCAATTAACATGTCAACCTCCAAAGCACAACTACGATAATTAAGGGCAAATCCTTACCCACCATCCAAAAATATTTCATTTCCTTATTACGCACTCAAAATTGTAGATTTCCTTATCAACCGTCAATCTTAAATTTCTTCCCTTATTTACCACTGCCGTTACTTTTCTTAGCTCGAGCGTGTTCTGTTGGAGCACGAGGCGAGAGAGGGTCTCATTGAAGCGATGGAGACACGCGCACGTATGCCGCGGAGAGGACGAGGTCTATGGATTGTTCCTCCGCAAATCACCCCAGCCTCGGCGCACACGACCATGAGAAAGGAGAAGTGGAGAACACGATGTCGTTTGTATGGGAGCTAAGAAAAGTGACGGCAATGGTGAATAAGGGAAGAAAATAAAACTGATGGTTTATTACAGAACCTTTATTGCCTCCTATGAGGTAAGACTTGAAATCAATTCCGACCCTCCATTTTGATAGAGAAAAGAAAAGATAATTGAAACCGGATATATCATTGGTTTCCCTATTCTTGCCCGCTATATGAGACTATTGACTTTTTTTAAGGCAGCCAATAAATAGGTTTTTTTTTTGATTTAAACTACGGTGGGCTGCAGCCGACCTGAACTTCATTGATGCATAAAAGGGGTTACATCAGTGAAGGTGTTTAGCGGTGCAGCGCGGGAGGGGCCAACAGTGCCAAGATGTCCGCCCCAAACACGCAACTCTGACTTACGAGAGGGGGTTTCTGACCCTATGGGTCCAGAGGACGAGGTCATCTCGTGTGCCTCGGATTACAACAGAGGGGGTGAGAAATCCTATCGAAAACCAGAGTGTTCCTACTCTTCCAAATGCTCCAAAGGATAGAGGTGACCGCAAGGCGGCCTGACGTAGTGCCCGCCGCGAGGGGGAGGTGAGCAACCAGAGGTCCTCGGTGGTCTCGCATTCCGAAATATCCATGCCTCCGACGGTCTCCCGGATGCGCTGCGCGTGCGGGCAGTGTAGGAGCAGGTGATCTTGAGTCCGAGGCTCTTGGCAGCTGGGACAGTCCGGGGTGTCAATGATGTGTCGGCGGTGAAGCAGGGACCTAGTGGGGAGGCGCCGATGATGGATGAGCCGGAGAAAGTGTTTGCACTTAGGTGGCAGAGGGGTTTGCCGGATAAGGGACGCCGGGACATCAACGGGGAGCGCCGCCAAGAACATTGTATAATAACCCAACATAGTTTGAAATATAAAATTTGGTACCTGGTGTCATAGGGCTGGCATTAATGTTTTTAGGGCGCCCGCGTTTAACAATCTGCATCCTCAAGGGTGATTTTTCTTTACCAACGCTGTCTGTTTCACATATTCTTGAGAGGTTACCATGATGTTCTAGATTGAAGGTATATTCATTAATTTAAACAGTTAAAAAGGTACACCCAAATGGTATATGGTTATTTTGGGAATAAATATAGAACCTGGGTCAGTCAATGACGGTCCAAGTGTCAGGTCAAGTAGTTCTCCATCTATTGAAGGAATCGGAACATCATACAAAGGAACAAAGGGTGTGATAAAAAATTATAGATATAGAGTATTTACTAATTACTAAAATAGAGAAAATGCCAAAATTTAAAGAACATACCATTATGTATATTTAGTCGATTGGACTCCGGGTCTGGTCAAGTATTTCTCCATCTAAGTACGGCATCGAAACATCAATGAATTATTATAACGGTGAAATAGAATAATAACAGGTAATAAGGAACATACCATTATGTATATTTGGTCGATGTGATTGCGGAGTCGGGTCAAGTATTTCTCCATCTAAACAAGGAATTGAAACAGGTATGAGAAATTAACCTACCATAGTCTGATATAGTGATTTTGAATAAAATAAATAACAAAATAATGAACACTAAATAGTTAAGATGTGTGTGGAACTAACATACCATTGTCTTTATTAGACACATGAACATGACCAACACACACATACATCCATATGAAACCCAACAAAAAAAACTATTTCAGATTTGAAAAAGCCTGATCATACCTTCATAATGTTCTGATCGATGTGTATCCACAGCAGATCCGGTGACAGTTGACATTTGAGACGGGTCTACGAGGGAAACTCACAAACAGATTGATCACTAAATAATATTTAAATAATTTCATCATGGAAACAATGGTTGTCCAGAACAAACCTGAAGAATTAGATGCTCCCAATGGAGTTTTTTAGTCCCTTCATCTCGTATCCGTTGGCGGTAGTCCCGCATATACTGTCTCCTCTTCAGGCGTTTCTCATCTACAGCCATTGACATTTGAGGCGCATCTAAGAGGATGCCTGTGTCTACAAGTTATTTATACAAACATCTACTCAGTATAGGGAAATAATCCTGTACTCAGTATACAAATAGCTAAAAGGTGACACTATAAATTACGAGTTTTATGCCAAAAAAAAAAACATGCCTGTGTCTATGTTTGTCACGGGTACTTGGTCAATAGTATCTGTAACCATTGATGCCTCCAAACTACCTACAGTGTATATGCTTCGATCATATAAAGAATATAAACCAGCAAAAAAAACAAATAATAGGGGATCCCATAACCATTTCCATTTCAGACGGGATATACAAGGTACAAATATAGATGTAACATGGAAATATAGCATGCATGTAACATGAAAACCAAAAATTGGGAAAGAAGAAAACCTAGAAAACTACATGCTCCAAATTGAACACTTTGAGTTACTTGTTCTTGTGTCCGTTCGTGGTACTCACGCATATACAATCTCTTCTTGAGTCTTTGCTCCTCTGAAAAGGGTGCAATACTATATTTTAATAATGTCAAATATTATTATCAGAAATCAATAAAGGATAGGAGTACCTGGTGTATTATGGTTGAAATCAGCATTTTCAGGCAGCCCACGCTTAACATTACGCGTACTCAATGGGCGTCTTTCTTTCGCAATGCTGTCAACCCTCGATGGGTGTTTCTCTTTAGCAGCATCATCACTTTTCAATGGGCGATTTTCTTTACCAATATTTTTAAAAGCTTTGTTGCAAGAGTATATAGACGCACCAACCACACCTGACACAGAAATATAAAATGTAAAACATCATATCAAGTGGATGAATTACATATTTCAGGATATTAATATCATATACAGTCAACTGAATTTTATAACCAACCTTTGTTTAGATCATAACATTTTTTATTGCCAAGGGATGTCCTCTGATTATCGTCACTTATTGGAATTGCATTTTGATCGGACATGATGATCACCGGAGGGATTTTGTTTTCTGCCATGTCAAATAAAATTGGCATACCTGGTTCCACAAAGATGAGGTGCGGCAACGGAGACGGGACACCAGCGGCTGCTGCAGAGGAGCTCGCCGTAGAGGCCGCCGTGGAGCGTGACCAGGTAGCCGTCGAGGCCGCCGTAGAGCTCGCCGTGGAGAGAGCGATAAGGCCGCCGTGGAGCGCAACCAGGTCACCCTCAAGGTTGCCGTGGAGCGCGACCAGGTCGCCGTGGAGGTCGCCCTGGTTCTTGGTGTCGTGGTCGCCGCCTAGGACGGCCGCCTCCGAGGTCGCTGCCTAGGTCGCCGGTGAGGTCACCGTGCCGTGGATGGCGCCCTGGAGAGCGAGGCAGCCGACGTTGAGGTCGCCGTGGACGCCGGCGTCGAGGTCACCCTGGAGCGCGCGACGGCCGCCGTCGAGGTAGTCGTAGAGGCAGCAGATGAGGTCGCGGTGGAGGCCGGCGTGGATGTCGCCGTGGAGGTCGTCGTGGTTCTTGGTGTCGTGGTCGCCGCCTAGGACGGCCGCCTCCGAGGTCGCCGCTAGGTCGCCTGCGAGGTCACCGTGCCGTGGACGGTGCCCTGGAGAGCGAGGCAGACGACGTCGAGGTCGCCGTGGCCGCCGGCGTCGAGGTCGCCCTGGAGCGCGCGACGGCCGCCGCCGAGGTAGTCGTAGAGGCAGCAGCTGAGGTCGCGGTGGAGGCCGGCGTGGATGTCGCCCTGGAGCGCGACCAGGCAGCCGGCGGCACACAGACCTGCGTGTTTTTTTTCCTTGGATACCACCTGCGCTTGATGTTGCAAGAAAGGAAACAAACGTTTTGGCCTCCGAGGAGGTTGCGTGATGTTGTTGCAAGATAGGAAACTTTGATAGCACCTGTACGTGATGTTGTATCAAGAAAGGAAACAAACATAAATTTCGCTGTTAGGTTGGTGGGATTTGATTTGATGTGGGTAGACTTTTGGGTGAAAAAAACTCATTTAATGGGGAAAGGAGAGGCAACGTTTTGGCCTAGTTTTATGTAATCTGTAATTGTAACCAGTATCTTTTGTGGGTCCTAAACTCAATCAATGGTAAAGATTTAGCGTGTGTCCTTGATCCAGTGATCCATATCGTTGGGTATAATATTTTCTGGGTGAGAAAATAGATCGCAGGAACTCATGCTTTATTAGTTTAGACTATGATATGTTTTGAAATCCTGCAAATTCATATTCATGACAGTCCGGATTATGAGTTCCTTTATTAGCATTTATTTGTACCGTTAGGGCAGACAATTTGTTAATAATATTTTTTCTTTTATGATTATCATCAAATTCATATAAGCAGTCTCTTTTCTACTCCCAACCAAAGAAGCAACAAAATTTCATATTTGTTTCTGTGAGCGAAAGCAAACTACAACCTAAGATGAATCAAACAACAAACTGACACGAAACAAACTGATCCTCAACAGGGTGGCAGGTGGCAGCCATAGCCTGGTGACTGATTTTCCAGTAACTCCCATTCCAATTTATAATCTTTTCTTCAAGAATCCAACATACTTGTCTCTCTTTCCTGCATTCTTCTCTTTTTTCGGTCGTAGATATACCACTACTACTATCAAGTACCCAACTGTGGACTGACGAACGTGAACCATGAACGTGATAAGATAGCGTATTAAACAAGAAGCTACTAAGTTGAATTTATATAGCTTGTGGCTTCAGCTTTATTTTCCCTTTTTATATGATGGACATATAGCATAACATGGTATGTGTTTTTAGGTCAACTGGGGGAGATTGTACCCACCTGTAATTTTTATTGAAACAGGCCATCAACTGACCAGGCACTTTGTTTTGAGTGCTGCTATACGTACAACCGGACCATACGACCCGGCCTTCTCACCAGCACAAAAGGCAAGGGATAATGCAATGATCACAAATCAGGATTAGCATCCAACTAGCCTATCAACCCGTGCACATGCACGGGCTGGAGTCTTTTATTATTGAAGTTCCAATGTAAATTGATTATTTTTATTTTTAGTAGATAGATTTAGTAAATGACATGGATGAAATCTCCAGACATATTACACACTTACAATAGTGTTTCTTATGTTTCTATAGTACATATGCTGCTTAACCCAATCAGTTTTTAGTTGAATCTACCGTGGATAATACTGAAGCCTACTCTCTTTGCTTCCACAACTAAATCGTGCTTTATTTGTGAATTTTCTCTTGACTTCCCAATGAGAAGAATAGCATATGCATCGTTCTCTATGTAATTATTAGTAACTTCTATGTTACAAAAAGAGAAGAATAGCATATGCATCGTTCTCTATGTAATTATAATCAGATTTTCAGATTTCCAGTTGTAAGACTTCATTAATATACACAATGATATATTTAAGGTTACTCAACTAACTTTACCACAAATGTTACTCTTTTAATTATGCATGTAGCCACACATTTATTATTTTATTTTATACTACATAATATGTTTGACCTGCTAATATACTATACTGTTTTATCTCAAAGTATCCTAAGTTACCATAAAGTAGAAATTAATGCAATTCTTGTCAAGTACAGCACTTCCTGATTCACATCAATTTTAAATATGTTTTGAAATGAACTGATATTCTTACACATAGATTGATTGTGTGGTGTACACAATCAGAATTATTCATATTGTTCAGTTTAATTGACTTTGTAACCTATTCTTCACTAAAAATAATTTCCAACTTTATATGAATATTTGTTTTGTATTATCTGTACAAAACTATTATCCAAACATGATATTTTCACCCCATCCTATCAGCATAAAAAGTCTTACTTCTCGATAGTGGAGTCAATGTATCTCTTTGGAAAAACTAACTAAGATAAATTCCCTTGATTATTTAGTTTTACTTCAATCAATAATAATATTAAATAATTTTAATAAATCAACTTAAGTAATATATTGTAGTCCATATTTTTTTAAAGTAATGTATTAGTTGTGTATGATTTCTATGATAAACATGATTAGCCAGACATAAAACAAAAGAAGCATAATTGTAAGGAGATTTACTTGTTATTTCACGCTATAGTTCTAGGCAGATGGATCGTTGCAATGAGCAATACTGGCTTCCTAAATTTCAATTGTGGGGTTCTATCTGTTTACTGACACATTTAACTGATATATTTGGTTCACAATGTTCAATCTGATTACTGCCGAACGCTTCCCTGATTACTGTTTTCTTTAACATTAATCAGTTCAGATTAGGAAATATCGCTATGTTCATGTAGGGTTTTTCCATCAGGTTTCTACCCTCTGATTTTGAGCATCTATTACTAAAAAGCTCTACGCACCAATTGTTTTTCATAAGATGCAAGCTTCATATGCAAGAATAAAAAAAGTGAGGACAGGGAAAATTAAGTACCGAGCTAGGGAAATTAAGTACCAAGCTTTGTATGCTAGGTTGATGCATTTTAAAATCAAATGGTAAAAATCAACAGAAAATTGACAGAGAGAAAGAGAGAGAGAGGTTACCTTACTAAATCATAAGGAACTTAGATTAGTTCTGCCGGAGCTTCGATCTAATCAGCCTGGTAGAGAGCACGAATAGAAAACTTGAGAGAGAGAGAGAGAGAGATAGCAAGAGCTTACCTTAATAAATCATGGAGGAACTTAGATTAGTTCTGCTGGGGATTGGATCTAATCTTGGTAGAGAGAAGATGGAGAGAGAACTTCATGCATGCGCACCTGCGTGACCTGGTCCCACGATTGTGACCGGATCTCCTAGATTGAGAAGAGAGAACTTCGTCAAGCATGGTTGCACCTGCATCGCCTGGTCTCAGGATTATATTATGACTCAATCTCCTAGTTTCAATTCAGCCTTGCTCTGCTCGTTTTGTGACCTACCTAAGGACTCCATGCCGATTTAGCTCATTGTAGACCGCTACATATCGTCCGCTGCCGTCGGCCAGGCTCTCCGCTAACACAGGGCGTTTGGAGTTGCTACTATTTTGTCCATTTGTACGTGGATACCTTGCCATAGTTTTTTTTAGGGCGTATGGAAACAAATAAAAGTTAGAGGCCGGTTTGGAACAATGTTTTTACAATGGCAGAATTGTGTAATTTCAAACATTTTAGATCCAATGACTTAGATTTATTGAGTGTCTAATTTAATGGTCAGATGTTTTGCTTTTTTGTGAGAATTTCTAGGATTTTCCACCGATTAATGTGGAGGCCTCAAAAGGAGCCTCCAATTAGTAAATATAAGATGGTTGTTGATTAGTTAGATGGTTAGGTCGGAACATCCAGTCAGATGTATAGCTATTCCGCTTTGTTTTACATCCGACAGCAATAAAAACGGATTACATTGGGGAAGTAAGAGAGGTGCACCAAGAATCTACTACTACTTGTTCTTGCGGCACACCAACGGATGACATGTTCTTCACATTGTTGAAGCAGTCAGGGTAGTGATGCAGGCGACAATCGGAATACAATGTCATGTTCCAATGTTGGCAGCGGCGAAAGGTTGGTAGGTTGTGCAAGCTCCCATAATCTTGTAACGTGTCTGGGTTTGGAGAGGTCAAATTGAAGACCACCCACCATAAACTCCTTGTAAAGGAACACATTCAATGAAAATGTAAATGAAACAAACATTACGGCCACCAATACACGCGAGGGGTTTCTTGGTCATAAGGTGCCATCAGATAAATGAACATGGTCGCATGTAGCGGTAGGACGTCTCACCGGTGGAAAAAGCCACGTGGCCTGTTCCCTGCAGCAATCCTCCTGGCCACCGCCTCTGTAGCTGCTGCCAGAGCCACCATGGATCCTGGTTCCCCGACGAGCGCAAAGAGCCCACAGCGGCTGTAATTCTCGGACAGGATGACGATAATCACGTGCCGGCTCATCTGCCGTTAATGAACTAGAATGGGCTAGAGTGCGGCAGCGGCTTCTTGTTGCTGGCGATCGAGCTGGATGTGTTACAGTGGTTGTAGTAATCACAGATCACCTCAATCCTCAATCGCCAAGTCGTACTTGAACAGCACAAAAACAGAGGATCTCTCAATCTTGAAACAGGGGAGGATGAAACAAATGAAATCTTGGGGCAAGGGAATTTTATTCGTGTAGATCCATAGGATATTATACGACGGCGAGCAAAAAAGGCAATGTTCTTCGCAAGCATATTGTTCGCTAGTATGTTCAAGCTTGCATTTAGCTACTCAGATTGGCCATTTCTACGACTCATACTCTTCGCCAGCATGTCAAAGCTGATTAGCATCCATCGAAAGCGTAATATTTCTCTGAATTACATACTTTAAATGCTTTCCATGCTTGTAAAATCCAGCAATATTTTCCTTAATTTCCTAGAAACATTGAATTAATGTCTGTGCTTCATGCTAGAAACCAAGAAGGATTCAACCGACATTCAGGTCCACAGTTTACACGAGACATCATGCCACCACCTAGACATTTCATCCTGAGCATGAGTGGAGATGAGGCGTTTAGTCATAACCAACATTTGTCTGCTACGTATGTAGTAGACGGTTCTGTGCTGATGAACTTTAGTACCGTTCGGCGACAAATGATCGCATGCCTACTACCTTTACTACGATGTTTCCCAGACCTGATCGCCAAAGGGTACTGACCCCGGCGAGCTTCAGCTCGAGCTCTGGCTTGGCCCCTGTTTGAATTTGACATGCTGCAGAGAATATTCCTTCGAAAAACACTGCTTCACCTCGGTGGCTAATTCGCATTCGCATGAATAACCTTTTCTCTTGTGGTAGAGTAAAAAATGTCAGGGTCAGAAATTCATCTCTGTTTCCTCCTTGTTCCCACCTTTTTATTAGTTGTGGAGGGAGGTTACACTCCTAAAACTCAGGGGAAATTCGTGAACCTTCAAGGTGATTCTTTTCCTGTGTTTCCCTTTTAAAATTGAAAGAAGGTGACGATAATGAATGAGTAGCTACTAAATCGTCTATTTCCCTTGCTTTTTACCTGTGCTTTATAGATGGTAGTTTGGCAGAGAATTTATATTGCATTCATGCTTCTGGACATGTAAATAAATCATATCCTTGCATACAAAAATCCATGTCATATTTTTTATCCATTTTTTATTGCTGGAGTTACTAGTCATACTATCAATATTTGAACAAACTTAGTAGCATATAAAATTTACTGCTCTGGATCTTTTGCCAACGGAACAAATCATCAGCTCTCCAGCATAGCAATTAACATGTCAACCTCCAAAGCACAACTACAATAATTAAGGGCAAATCCTTACCCACCATCCAAAAATATTTCATTTCCTTATTACGCACTCAAAATTGTAGATTTCCTTATCAACCGTCAATCTTATATTTCTTCCCTTATTTACCACTGCCGTTACTTTTCTTAGCTCGAGCGTGTTCTGTTGGAGCATGAGGCGAGCGAGAGAGGGTCTCATTGAAGCGACGGAGACACGCGCACGTATGCCGCAGGAGAGGACGAGGTCTATGGATTGTTCCTCCGCAAATCACCCCAGCCTCGGCGCACACGACCATGAGAAAGGAGAAGTGGAGAACATGATGTCGTTTGTATGGGAGCTAAGAAAAGTGACGGCAATGGTGAATAAGGGAAGAAAATAAAACAGATGGTTTATTACAGAACCTTTATTGCCTCCTATGAGGTAAGACTTGAAATCAATTCCGACCCTCCATTTTGATAGAGAAAAGAAAAGATAATTGAAACTGGATATATCATTGGTTTCCCTATTCTTGCCCGCTATATGAGACTATTGACTTGTTTTTTAAGGCAGCCAATAAATTGGTTAGCTGGAGATTGTAAACCATGCTCAAAACCAGATACACAGCTCTGTGTGGTAAATATTTAGATCCAACCTGCTTGAGCGCTTATAATTCTTCACTACCAATGTAACAGCCCAAGTCTTGTACTCAAAACTGTGTAATAAAAGTACTTAAGTTTGGAAAAGGTATAATTAAATTTGGTTGAGATTTGATTTCAAATCGAAAGAAAAATGAAGAAAGAATTTGCAACGGTCTTTTCTTTTTTCCTGGTGCTTGGGCCGAAACTTCACCGCGCGGCCCACTCTCCTTCCTTTCTCTCGCGCCGGCCCACCCTTCTTTCCCCTTTCCCTTCACGCGGCCCAGCCCAGCCCGGCGCTGTTTCTCTTCCCCAGCTCGCCCGTACCGCGCGCGCACCCGTGACCGACACCACGTCGTCCGCCCGTCGCCTAGCGCCGCCCCTACGTCACTCGGGCCCGCGGGCAGCAACTCCTCCGGCTTCTAGCGAGCCGCCCGCCGCTCCCGTGCTCCCCTTCCCCCATTTAAACCCCTCCGACGCCCAAACCCTAGCCACCGCCGTCCAACGTCCCTGCCACCGCCGGAGCAAACAGATCACGCGGGTGAGCTTCTTCGGTGCCTGTGTGTTCTTCCTCCCTTGCTCGTCACTTTGGTACTCACCGCGTCGTCCCTCGTGCAGCATGGTGAGAGAACGGGCGGCTTGAAGTTCCCGGCCGCCGCCTTCACCTTCTCCACGCGTCGTCTCCGGTGAGGCTCGTCTCTTCCTCCTCGGCGTTTCGCAAGCTCCTTCGTGCACCGTCTCCGTTGGCGCCGAGCCCCTTCCTTGTTCTCCCCTTGCAGCACCGGAACGCCGCGCCGCGTGGTCACCGCCTTCGCTCGGACGCGTTCGCCGGTCCGCCGCCGCCCCTCTTCGTCGCGCGGCGTCGTCGGCCCTCCTCCACCCCGTCCGACATCACCTCGAGCATCCCGGTAAGCCCGCACCTCGATTCCCCTCCTTTCCCCTCGGGATTGGCCTTGATTTGAGGGTATCCGCCGTGGTCCGGCCATCGAGCGCCATGGGCGCCGGTGAGCTCGAGGTTCCCGTCGAGCTCATGCTCCCTTGTTGAGCCGCGGGGCTTCGCCCGGGTCCGTTGATGCTCACGCGCTCGTTAGCTAGGTTTTTAGGGCTTGTTCTCCGTGCCTGCGTCGAGCTCGGTCTTCCGCCGCCGCCTTTCCTCGCCGTCGGCGGCGCTCCGGTGATCCCCTTGGGTCGCGGTGTGGTGCCGGAGCTACCGTAGCGCTTGAGCAACCATTTAGCGTAGGTTTTGTGCATTGTGGTTGAGTCCGGGGTTTCCCTCTTCGCGCCTCCGCCGGCGAAGCTCCGGCGAGCCCGTGCCGGTGCTCCTCCGTGAGCTGGTGGTCGCGACTAGTGCTGGCAGGTGCGTGTGAGACGGCCGCATCCGTGGCTGGTCTCCGCTTAGCCGCCGGCGAGCTACCGCGGCCGGGCGACGCGATTCCGGCAGCCCCGAGGCAGAGCGTGGGCGGCGCCGCCTGTCTTCGGGATGCTGGCGTGGCTAGCCAAGTGGCGGAATTTCTGCTGATGTGGCGCCACGTAGGATGGGTTTTGCTGGTGTGGCTCCCGGTTGTCGGTCTGCGTGGCAGCAGCGTGGTGCCCACGTGGCAGAAGTGATGCCACGTGGTGCTGACATGTAGGGTGTTTGGTCTGCGTGGCGCTGTCGTGGCATCGTCGTGACGTTGATGTGGTGCCCGCGTGTCAAGGAATATGCCGGAGAATATTCCATTTCTTTTTATTGGATTTTCCCGAATTGCCATAATTCCTTTATTCTTTGGAAATTCATATCTTTTTCCTGGAGCGTCGAAAAATGCGCGGTCAGTTGCGTTGGGTTCGTAGCGACGAGATCTACGCGTTAGTGTAGTTGTTAGCTATGTTCTAGTGTCGTAAATCCCGTCGTCCGTTTCGTTACTCTCGTACTTATCTCGTTTTGCGTGCCTAACCCGTTTCGTACGTTCGTCCGCCGCAGAGCTACGAGGAGTTTCCGCCCGCACCGCAGTTTGAGGAGTTCCCGCCAGAGCAGCCGTTTGAGTACCCCGACCCGGCGTGGGACCAGCGTTTCGCGAGCAAGCCGCAATCCTTGACCACTCTTGCTCCTATTTAGCAATTGCATTAAATTGATCCATGCATGATAAATGGTTACTTGCACTTGTAGTTTACCTATGCCATACTATGCTACCCTTGCCACTGTTTGCCATAGGTTGTTCTACTCGTTACTCGCATGCTTAGAATCTGCTAGTTGCTTAATTGAACCCCATGATGACTATACATGTTTTTGTGTAAAATAAAATGTAGGTGTTTCTTAGGTGTCGAGTTTCTATACTAGATACCCTATAGGACTTTTGCGGGGGCGAGTGTAGGTGGTTAGGTGCTGGGAGACTTTTGGAGAGTCTCTGTTTGGAGAGCGCCTGTTGCGGGCGCGGTTGTGTAGGGGCCTTGGGTTATGGGGCCCCTGTTGTGGTGACACTCGTTGTTGAGACTGTTGTTGAGGAGAGGGATGCTGACTCGCCCGGCAGCGTAAGGACCGGTTCCTGGTTGCTCGCTCTTTGGTATACTAGCTTACCACGTGACCCGTATGAGCGAGCTGGATTGAGACGCTTAACGGAGGACTGGTGGGCCCGCCGTGGAGTAGAGTTAGTGTTAGTGGGTTTTTGGAGCTTGTGTCTCGACCCATGAGTAGAGGATACCCCACCTGGTCCGTGGTAGACCTTTCACACCTTCAGGACCCTTTTCTACGTTGTGGTTGGGGATCCCGGACTCGAGGGACGGGCGTCCGCCGTCGATGCTTTGTTTATTGATCTTGTGAGTGTTGCTTGTGCTTTAGCCACGACGGTGGTTGTAGTTATAGTACCTCTTCACGTGGGTACAGTTGCTTACTCTCTGCAGAGATATATAATCTATACGTATAGCCTAGCCCTCGGGTAAGGGGGCAACACCATTGAGCGACACGCTTGATTAGCATTTACTACTTCTCCCCTCGATAGGTTTTACTTCCGGCTTCGAGCTGTGGTCCGGTGGAGGTGTGTTGGACATAAAATTTGACCCTTGCAGGATTGTGTTGTTTTCTGCAAGGCCACTTATAAAATTTGACTAATAATAAAAATGGGAATCACATAGACTTGAGGATTAATTGCTTTAGGTGCTAGCCCTTGCCTTTCCTTGAAGAATCCCAACATGCATACATTGTTGCTAGGTAGTTGCGGCTTGTTGAGTACGCGTAGTACTCACGGCTTTCCCCGCTATGTTTTTCAGACGCCGACTCGGAGGATCCCGCTGTACCTACCGACGGAGCCGCCGGAGAGGAGTGACGTTCTCGCCTACACACGAGTGCTTGCGGGCTTTGGGTCTTCACCGTCGATCTACATGTGAGACGCTTCCGCTAGTTTCCTTCATGTTCTCTCGTGGCCTGCGTGTCGCGTGTTTGTATCCATGAGATTTGAGCACTGAATTATGAAGATGTACTTTGGAGATTCTATTATCTTACCTTACTTTTATTCTATTTTATGGTTTTTATGATGTTAACTGTATGGGATGTACGTGTCACACTCCTGGGAGTGACATAGAGGTACAAGGCACGGTTTTCACCAGCCGGTGAAAATCGGGTCGTTACAACCAATTACTGATTTACCAGAGATACTACAGGTCTATAATTCGTCGCTGCCACTCAAGCTTATAATACTCCGTATGCAGAGCAGAAGATGAGCAAGTTTATGCTCATACAGCTTATGCAACATCCTTACAAAGCAATCACCATGGTTACAAGGCAGTAGTAAACACCAAAACATGTCGTCATATGTTCCAGGGATGTTTCTACCCAAAGGATTAGAATAATTCCCCAAAGAAAAGTTCTCACACAAACTGTCCAGAATTATCTAAACTAGTCGACCTACCCGCGCATCTGCGCGCTTTGTCTCGTTATCCATTATAAAAATGAATAAACATAATTTATCTTATACTATGTCAAAGATTCTTTATATTTTTCATAAGAGGGATTTAATTTTGAAACATGTAGAAGTATGTAGTCTAATAAAATAAAATCGAACTAGGATTACCCAACCTCACCTCGAAGAGGCGAGGGTCCAAAATACAAAACAACATGTTCAGATCCTTAAACGAGCAGAAAAGTAAACGAGTTCCCCACCCCTATCTCTCCGCCTGGATCAGGTGAACAGATAGGGGTATACAGGAAGGATATATCCCTATTACAGCCCAACAGTCATCCACTCTTGAACTTAGCAACCTAACAACAGACATGTCCTCCACAGCTTCACTGCTGGATACCTTCATCGTCGTCCGCTTCTAGGTCTTCATTGTCAGTGATCTGCAGCCTCGTCGGTGCCTGGTTCTATCGTCCCAACAACTGCATTGTTGTCTTCAACATCGTCTCAGTTCCAGTCACTATTACTGCCTGCATATCCCCAAGATGCAAACATGCCCAATAGCGCATGAATGCACAAGCAGAGCATAAGTTTTCAAATGGGTTCTTAAGTAACTTTTTATCAAAACTCTGTTGTGAGCCTTCCACATAGCGCAGCACACAGCAGCTAATCCCAGCATATGCACATTCCTTCCCCCCCCCCCCACCCCAGGCTTTGCCTCATCCCTACCCAGTGTTGGGGGCCTGACGCGAGCCGGGCTTCGCGCGGAGGAAACACTCAGGACCCCGCTACATATTGCTCACGCTAACGTCAACATTTGTCTTCAAGCAGCGACCGTAGGTCGCCAAATGACGCGAGGCGCCCGAAGCGAAGGAGGTACCACGAGGCGAAGTCAAGGGAAGCCTGAAGATGGGGCCAAGCCCCAAGTGCGAAAGCCCGTGACCCGCAAAGCGGCACAGGAGCGGAGCACCAGAGCGAAGCGAAGCAAAGGGCCGGAGTGCGTCCCAGCTAAGCAGCTAGCTAAGACGCGGGCAACGCGGTTTTTGCCAGCTTTCCCGGAATGCCCCTAAGAGTTACCGCCTCACAATAGAGTTGGGGCGTTTGGCTAGGGGTAGAATGGTCCTGTAAAATGTGGCTCCCTAGACTATAAAGGGAGCCCAAGGGTCACCTGTAAACATATATGTAATCAGCAAGTTGACTTCGCTTATACTAAGAGTTTTTATCTTGCCACTTTGTTCTTTCACGTTCCGCATCTTGCATTTCTTGTGTTCGGTGTATTAAGTGAGCATTACCTTCACTGCTTAGCACGCCAACACCCAGAATTGAGAATAAGAGGAAGGCCTAGTTTTCTAGTTAAAACACACAGCGATAGGCCCCCAAACTACTTTTGCAACTGGGCAATCAAATAACAGGTGATCCACCGTTTCTATGGCATTATAGAAGTAACAGCTGGGGTCTCCCTGCCAATTCCTCTTAGCCAGATTTTTCTTAGTCAAAATAGATTTTTGCTCTACTAACCACATAAATATTTTGATTTTCATGGGGATATTGGACTTCCAGATATGTTTCTGGAAAGGGCCCGTCAGCCACAGTTAGATGGTCATAAAGAGATTTCACAGTCAACTTGCCTCCTTTGGCAAAAGACCATTTTATTGCATCCTTATCATTGTTTAGATGTATTGTATTTAACTTTGCAGCTAAAACATACCACTGTTCCCTTATGATAAGACGCAGTCTTATTTTAAATTGCACCACCCACTCGTTACTTGCTACATCATGAACAGAACTGTCCTGATTCAGACACAGATAATAAAGGATTGTATATTGGCTACACAGCGGACTGTCTTCTAACCAAATATCACACCAGAAACTAATTCTTGTGCCATCATTGATATTATATTTTCTCCCCCTTAGGTAAAGGTTCCTAATTGTCAACAAATCTCTCCACATAGGAGAATCAGACAACTTATGTTTAATAAGATTGATTGGTTTGCCTGTATTGTATTTAAGATTGACAATTTCTTGCCATAAGCCTTGTTCATACTCAACTCTCCACCGCCACTTACAGAGAAGATCACTAATATTCATTTTTCTTAAGTCCTTAATGCCTAGACCACCCTTTTTCTTAGACTTGCAAATTTTCGATCATTTAACTAAATGGTACTTTTTCTTGCTACTGCCTCCTGCCAAAAGAAAGTTCTCATAGATTTCTCCATTCTTTTGACCATGGTTATTGGCATAAGAAACATAGACATGTGATAAATAGGAGAGTTAGTCAAGCTAGATTTGATCAAGACTTTCCTGCCCCCAATTGACAGAGAACTACCTTGCCACACATCCAAGTTCTTAGCTAGTTTCCCTTCCAATTTTTCTCAGTCAGCAATGCGCAACATGCTAGTTGATACCGGGACCCCGAGATAAGTAATTGGAAAGAATCCAACCCGACAGTTAAAAATGCCAGCATATACATGTGCTAGGGTATCATCCCCTCCTACCAGGATGACCTCACACTTATCGAAGTAAATTTTTAACCCCAACATTTGTTCGTACATGTACAGGAGGAGTTTAACATTCATCTATCATGTTTCTCTTCAAATATAAATTGACAGTCAGTTTATTTTCAAGATAAGGCAATTTATGTTTGTCTGTAGAATGTTTGTTATTATCATCATGATCCTATGCAATGCTCAGAGATATATGAAATATGTGGTTGTTCTAGTATAAAATAGGTACGGTTATTCTTACTCTCATCACAGAATTTCATTTTTATTTACATATTCCAGTTTCACAATCCTTTTCCACATTTTAATTTTAATTTGATTCAAATCATTAATTCACTTTGGAATACCAATGCTGACCAAAAGATTATGGAGGACTTATATCTATTATACAGATATATTTTGCCAAAAATAATGAAGCAACTATGCTTGCTTTAAATCCTACAAGTTACCACCTTAGTGGTGTAAAAAAAGGAAAGAAAATTAGTGTTCAATCATAAAACCTATGTCAAACACACTAATCTATTTTGATTTAGAGACTATTATTTCAGTGTAGCTAACGACAAAACAAGTTTTCGAGTGTATCTGGCCATCAGAGCATTTTGGAAGCTGGGTGAAGACTGATCTTGGTTTTAGAGCTCCTATAGAAGCATTCGTACCAGAAAAAGAGTGGCAGTGCCTTCTAAACACAATTGACGGTATTCCAGTAATCAAATCTAAACTTCACTAAATGCTCTGAAATAAATATTATAACTGAAAGAAAATCATTATGGGAGCACCTAGAATCCTCCACGGAGACTTGCTTAGTTGTGTAGGAGTTGAGTTCGAACACCATATGAATGTCAGCACTTAGCTTTACAAATAAATCCGTATTATCTATATTCACATATTTATTAGACTACATACCTCTACATGTTTCAAAATTAAATCCCTCTTATGAAAAAGATAAAAGAATGTTTGACATAATATAAGATAAATTATGTTTATTCATTTTTATAATGGATAGCGAGCCAAACCGCGTAGATGTGCGGGTAGGTCGACTAGTTTAATAGCCAAAGAAATAGCTGAGGGAATAGCAAACTCACTATACAATAAGTGACCGAGTCAGAGCTTCAGCAGGCGTAACCATTAGCCCTGCTTTGAACAAAGATTTTATCCCCTTGCTCCTCATCCAACTCGATCCACTGCCCCTCAACATGTCTCGCGAGTTCACGAAACGGCAACATAGGCCACTTCCTTTCAGTACCTCGTGATGGCCACGACCCATTGTTAGGCCTACGACCTCCAGTGCTCCTGTCAATGGAGGAAGCGTCAGCTCGCCAAGGCTCAAGCCTGTGACTTGTGAGCTTCTCTCTGGGGAGGAGGCAGGTCCTCTGTCTTTTTATTATCCTGAATATAGTCAGCTCCGGTGGAGATGGTTTATTAGGGGTAAGAAAGTCATTTGACTTCTATGTTATTTCTGACTAGAGTAGAAATCCTTATATTGTTGGACGAATGTAAGCTCAGCCACTATCACATTGCTGAATAAGATGACAATTCTAGAGTTGTAGAGCAATATTTGTATAGATCCCATGTTGCCTATTAAACTTACCATTGAAATTTTTCAATTCTTATATTACTCTTATATTTTTATTAGTACTGTGAAAATGAAGTCGTATTACAGGGAATGTGAAATTTATATGGGCGAGGATAATGAAGCTCATATACTTAAAGAAGAAAAATAAATATTAGCACTATCCCTTAGAAAAAAGAAACCAACACTGTGGGCATGATTGGTTGCTTGAATGACCCTAGCCTGGTTGGTATTAGGGACCCAGGCTCACTCGAGACAGGCTGCAACAATACAAGTTGAGTTGTTTGGTTAGTTGTGTATGTTTATCCCCGTTGAGAATAGATGGTGTTTGGTTGCCTATAGACCAATATGTTATATTGAATTAAAATTGAAATTTTAAATATTCATTTTACTTAAATCAACTTTATAGTACTTATTTTGTCATATTAATCCTTAATTTGTTTTAACATATATTAATATGACTCAAAACATTCTAACTAATGCTAACAATATGTTAATATCGTCATTAGAAAAGCTTGTGGCTGCATGAGACGAGCCTGGCTCCGGAAAAATGGATTTCATTCTCGTCTCGGGAGCCAAGTTTGAGCAACACTTTTGCATTTTCTAGACAGGCTCGCGCCTTTGTGCAGGCCACCAATCACAACACATTTGCATCCAATGGGGCCTCGTCAGGCTAAGTACGGGCAACCAATCGTCACCAATGTGTATTTGGACTACTTACACTTAATTCCAATATATTTCTTACTCCCTCCGATCTAAATTATTTGTCATTCTGGTTTTCTACCATATTCATTCGACATTCGCTGAACCTGGACACACTATATGTCCAAATTCATTGAAGATTTTATGAATCTAGACACCCAAAAACATCTTCAGTAATGACAAATAAACTAGAGTACATTTCAGGCAACCGAAAGTTAGCCAAGTCTCAGTTGTTGGTAAATTATTTATTTACCTTTTCTCTAAAGATTATGAGATATATTAATTGTAGAAAAAACTTTACCAATTAATTAACTATAGAAAATTTGTTATTTTCTAAACCATTAGATCTAGATCCAATGGCTGAGAGCGTTCATTGAAAGAAACTCAAACTTTCTAGCGACTAAAAATTAGCAATCGCCTAATTCTAACTGGGTTTTCAGTACTAGAGTGGGCTTTAGAAATTAACATGTGCGTTAAATTTCAAAATTAACTGGATACTAGCAAAAGTGTCCGTGCTTCACTACGGGACTGTCTTAAACTCTCTTTCCGGATAAGGATTCTAAGCTTGAAGTCAAGGTAGAGGTTAGGTATTATATCTGTTGTTTTTAAAAACAAAATATTAGAATCTGTTTACTTACACTTGATTGTGTTCGGTGTCATTTGAAAGAATCAACTATTTTTATTGTTATTCTCTATCTTCCCTATTTCACCGTATTTGTAACATAAGTCAGTCCCAACTGATTTAATATTTTCTTGATCAAGTTGGATTTGGAAGTAAATTAGACCATACAAGAGAATTTGACTTTTGTCTTCCCAATCCAGTGAGAATGATGTTGAGAGGCAGAGTCGACTTTTCATCCTACCCGCGCCGGAGCCGCTGCCGAGCTCGCATATGCCTTCCGATGCCGGTGAGGCCCTCCCTGGTGTTTTCCTCACCATTCCCACAACAGATTTGTTCCCATGGCGGCCCTCTCTGGTGTTTCCCTCACCCGAGCTCGCTCTAGCTCTTCGGCGCACGGTGGTGGTGGGGCAATCATGGCCCATTATGGCAGCAGGAGTTGTTATATCGGATCGGTAACTTACGTGGAGGAAGACATCGGCTGGCTGATTAGATTACATATTGAATCGGGACATCGACTGGCTGATTATAGATCGGATCAGATTACAGATCGTATCGGACATCAAATGGTAACTTACATGAAAACGGACACCAAACAGAAAGTAGAAGACAAGAGAAAAATAATAAGTAGAGATTTATTCAGGTGTTTTCGAACGAATTCGGAGTTTTGACAATCGGATCGTAAAAGCATCCAATTTATTATTTATCCTATTTTTCTAACATGCCATTCCGATTTCTGACAGATTTCAGGTCTGAACCAGAAAAAATAGAAATGGTCCGGAAAATCTATTTAATACTAAAAGGAGATGAACCTCCCACCACAATGTCTAGAAAAAAAGATAAATAGTCTAGAAATTCTCAAAAAAACCAAAACTTCTGACCATTGATCTAATCTTTAACATCCCACCGTTAGATCACTTCCCCACGTGATAGTATTGCTCTTCAAAAAAAATACGGAGATTAGGTTATTACGCCGCCGTCGCTGCTCAATTCTCGTCATACGTTCGCTCAGGAAAACAACAGCCCGGTGCTGCTGCTTCTATGGCATCATCGGCGGTAACGATTGTGTAGCAACGAGTCGGCGCTCACTTCAGACAATACTCCATCGACGAGAAGGATCGAATGCGCAAGAAGGATCTAATGCCACGTCCAGGGATCTCCAGGTAACAAGCGCCATGTACAAGAGATGATGTTGGGCAATGCGTTATTTGCTGGCTGAATCCCATGTCTTCCGAGTGTTCAACTCAAAACAATGCATCCATAGGCCGTGCGGCCAGAGATCGGATCCCTCGACGTTCATGTGTCCTGAATCCGGCAATGAAGAAAAAACAATCTACAAGGATGTAGTACGATTGAGCCAGGTAAAGTGCAGCAAGGAAAAGTATTCATTTTTTTGCCTTCCTCATACATCTAACATGTGTTACGAGATGTCCCTGCCCTTCCTTGCGTGTGGATCTGCTCCTCAAGAACATCAATGATGCGACGAAAGCTGCTGTGGAATCAATAATCACGAATCCAAGCAATGCCAAATCACTGATACAACGAAAACGCAGCAGGCTCCAGGTTCAGAACAGAACATAATTGCTTACAATTTTCAGATGTTTGAGCTTCACTTACCGGAATGACTGAAACTTCTGACTGTAAGACCCAAGGAGCAGACATCGCTAGGAAGCTATTAATCATGGAGGTGGATGCTGGCATGCACCCTGTATTGGAGAAACAAGATAGACTGACGCTGGGAGCTCGTGGCCGGCAGGTTTTATTCTAGCTCCGGCCCTGCCATTGTCTTTCTTTCTTCTTCAGGTGTTTCTTCAGTCAAGATTAGAACCAATCCAGTAGGACGAAAGAGAAGCACTGGGGCCACAATCTGCACCATGTTCATAAGTTCCGGGTCGAGCTCGGAGCATTGTGACCCCTGGCCATGGAGGTAGCTGAAGATATCGAAGACTCGTGCAGATGGCTCACTTAGTAGAAGTAATCAAATCTGCCTTCTTTTGTACGTATTTTTACCTGCCTGTATATTAGTATTAGAAAACCATAAAAGGAGAATGAAACCAAATGATTGTAGTTGCTATAACATGATCAGCTAGATTGCATCGACAAAGATGAGTTTCGTAATAATGGGGACTCCAAACCCGCAAAAGGTAAAAAGATAAATTGAGTAATAAATAAGATTTTACTGTTAGTTTTCTTGCCTTATAATACCAGATAAATAGAGTATAATAGTGATTTTCTCTGAATGGTTCAGGTACAGTGGTTATGTACTTCCCTATGAATTAGGGAAACATTAATTTTGTCTTTGTTCTTAGCAAGATTTATAATGGAGATTTTTCAGAAGAGCTCATACAATTGCACATAGATGTCTGAATTACTATCTAATTTGTTAAAATAATTTTCATAGTTTCAGGTTTCTAAAGTGATTATGATTATTGGAGATATTTTTATAAGAAAATATTATTTGGAATGTAAAACAAAAAGAGAAAACAAGAATCAGAAGTCCTCATCAGATAGCAGACGGGCTTCAAGGTGTTCTGTTTGAATAATTTATCAGGTATCACCATTCTTTGAGTTTTGTTGAAATAATATTTTCCAAGTTGATCCCACTAGCATTGTTTTGCTAGCGACACTAGCATACTTTTCATTTATTCTTTAGATATTACTGCAAGTTTGTTACCGAAATGCATTATAGATTGATTAGTTTTGATTTTATATGTAGTTGCTAAATAAACCCGATCCATATATATTTGAAATATGTTTGCAAAATACATTGTGTCACCTCTTCTCTATGTCTTGAGTCTTCGGATAATTTGCCTGTGTGACACTGAGTTATGTTTATTTTATCTTACAAAAAAATTGATTCTAAAACACCCATTTGTAATTCATTCTGCCGCAAATAAAGTTTTAAATTTAGTGTCCTGCAGACTAAACTAAGATTTTTGAATGTCCTGTAGGCAAATCTCCCAAGCTCTATTTATGTGCTATAAGAGTGAGCCTGCTGAAACATTAAAAACACTGTACCATTTTTAAGAATAGTTGGCATGCCTTTGTTTCTTAAGACAGCTAACTTAACCTTATACGTGGTAGAAAGTTACAAGACTAACCAATTTGGGTATCTTCTATTAGATAACATGGAAGGGATATAGAAAATAATTTATACTAATTATAAAATAAAACAGTGTAATTAATTAATGAAATGATAGTACAGTATTGATCAATGGAAAAGTTTTATACTGCCCAATACATATCAGTTGCTAAGAATTCTAGGCATATCTTAACTTTATAGATAACTTTCATAATAACTGGTAGACAAAAAGTGCATATGTTTGCAACTTTCCATATCTCTTTCGGAGATCTTATAAGCCTAGAGTTGCAATCATAGGAGGTCTTGAAATAATATATAGCTCTTTTTTACTTTTTTTATAATACTTTTGATCCCTATTTTAGTTAGTATAAAAAATGCTACATGTGTCGAATAATTTAAATTACCATGATGGTCAAACATTTAAGATATTCGATTGCGGTCAGTTCTGAAAATTACCGAATAGATTTCATCCTTAAGTGAGCCACATGAAGGGAGCCCAGATGTGCGCAGGCACCACTAGAGAGAACCCTGGAGAGAGAAGAAGAGGGCGGCAGAGGGCCGATGGAACCGCACTCTTTGTCGGTCCAAATTGAGAGCGCCGCCCTATTTGTACCTGCCTGCGATGGTCAGTAAATCCAAAATCAAATGGATTTTGGAAGCACCACCAACTACACTGCTTGACTTCTCTTTTGTGGTCATGGCTTTAGCTCGAGGTCTGCTAATGTCCAGCAGCGAAGATTTCGTGGCCCTCGCCGTCCTTACTAGACTTGAAAATTGAAATTACTTCGACTCATTTACCAGTATTAAAATTATGGTTCATTACATGGACAAAAAAATGTGGCAGCGTCGAGGTATTCGTATTCCAGCCCCCACAGTGGCCTCGGGTCCTCTGATCCTCGTGATTAGCAGGTACCACGCAGGCTCAAATGGAATGTAAGCAAATTTTTCGTTTCTGATTTGCAGAGGTATTTTTCGTCTTCTTAACATCTATTTAATGCTCCTGTTAGATAAAGAATTTCACGACAGTGGCTTGTGACACAACAAAAATTGAGCGGATATCGTAGAAAAAACCTCTTTTTCTATGGCACAGAAGGAATCATGTAAATCTGCAGTGGCATACAAAGAATGTACTCCTAACTACATTGTAATTATCAGATCTCTGTGCACTGTAGTTGCACAGCTATCATCCATGGTAGCAGGATATTTTCAAAATAAATCAGAATCTATTTTTCTTGTTGCGTTCCACAAATGGCACCTTCGCTAAAGTTATGGATGTACTGGTAGTAAGAACCCTCAGTCCTCCAATCAAGAACAACTACACCAATGTGGTAATGTCCACGCTATTCTCATTGAACTGACATCAAGGAACATAACACCTTTACTTAAGCTTGAAGAACAATTTTGTGGGTAAGCAGCATTCATGACTAGTTTTGGTGAACTTGAATCCCTCAAAATCACATTCCACTAAAATGTCCAATTTTACTGTTCAAAACAAAATGTTCAATTTTACCATCTTCTTTTATTAGTTATTACAATCCTATTGCCAATTAAAAGATATCAGCTGTATCAATATTCAATTTATATGAATTGACTGGTGCAAATGGTAAATTCTCATCTGGTTCTGTCTTCCTTGTTATTTTTTCCTTTTTGCAGTTCCATTAATTATGCCACAGCAATATTACAACTGCTAGTGGAGGCCTTATGAGCTATGACAAGGCATCTGATTCAACAAACAGGAGTTTTAACGCATAACCCAAAAGCAAATCCTTTTACTATGAACTCCTTCTCCCTAATCGCCTGCTGTGCTAAACTATGAGCAACCGAGGCCTCCCTTTGATATTATCGAAGGTGTACTCTGGGAGCAGCGCTCCTACTGCGCGTATGTTTTTCAGAATTCCTATTCAGGTAGCTCTAGTTGGGAAGGGCATAAATAAGCTGCAGGCTGTCCTATTCCATCTTCTGGCTTGCTTCATAACAAAAGCCAAACTCAAGAAAGGAATTTATAAGATTGTTATGATATTTCTACCAAAGATAGTTATGATAGTTATGACATTCGCTCTTACGAGCTTGAAAGTTGTCCTGGTTTATTGAACCAACATGAGATTTCAGCATCATTATATTTAGAAATACTGAAGCAAGTGATGGTAAAGAACAACATCGGTTAACATTAGAACGACATGCCACCTGAAAAGAACATGGCAACCATCCAAAGGGAAAAATTAATGGAAAATATGAACAAAAAACATCAAAATACACCAGCAAGGCACCAACCATCAATCAAAACGTTGAGTCTCTTTTCTTTGGCGGGGAATAGCCCTGTTGATCATATATTAGGTTAATAAATGAGAAGTATACAAACAAAAGGAAAGTGAATGGAAAGAAATAGAAGAAGCCTACTTAAAGATTGTTTGGTCATTGCCTATTAGTGGAAAGTATTAACATTGGGATTCTTAGACATAGTTCTTAAAGAGTTCAAAGGGTCCCTTGGAAACTTTTCGAAAACTCTTGCATTTTGCTGCAACTAGATATGTTGAAGAGAGTTGCACCCTTTTGCTAGATCGGGAATAGTCCTTCCCTACATCGGGAACACAGAGTCTCTCGCTTACATTGCTATATTACATCTCCAGTCATGTAAAACCCAGTTTTCCTGATTACGAAATGGCTGTAAAAAAACTCGATCCGCGCGGGGGGTAAGACAGCCCCTGGAGTTTTTTGCTTAAGAAGAAGACCTTCTCACGCAGGTCAAGAAAACCCCGAAACACTTATATTGGGGCCTACAACCTTGTGAGAATCTGTGTCGGGACCACCATGGGTTACCATAACTTCCAGGTATCTAGGTGCGGCCTTAACCACATGCTTTGGTGCGGGGAGAGGTGAGGGGATTTTTTTACCCCAACCTAAAAATTTGCTCCCCTTAGGAGTCGAACTCAGGATCTTGGGGGTGCTACTAAGCCATCTCAACCATTACGCTAAGGGACCGTGGCTGTAATTATACAAGCATTAGCCACGTGACTTTTCTTCAAAAATATGTCATAAGCTCATTCACCGTAAATGAAACAGAATTCACTTTGTTGAATCGGGCTACACTACTAGGACTGCATAGCGATATTTGTATAGATCCGGATGTCTCCGATACCCACTATTCTTCACACTATCTTGTAGCCTATCCAACCTGCCATCGACATTTTTCAACTATAGAGGCCTAGGATTGCGTAGCAATATTTGTATGGATATTCCCACTATTCTTCACACTATCTTGTAACCTATCCACCTGCCATGGGCATTTTTTAATTCTAGATGCTACTACTGGGAAAGTGAATTATATAGGGAATACAAAGTACTATTTACATGGGTAAATTGGTGGAGGTATTTATTATCTTCACACCTCGTATTTATTAACTTCCAAAGCATGAAAGTGTTTGTTCTATCTGTGCCTCATGCCCTCATTTACTCTTCCTTCCCGAAATAGCCATATTTCTTGTTTTAAGGAGGGAAGTGTAACAGCCCAAATTTGTATCAAACAAGTGTGTAATAAAATAGTAAGAAATTTGGACGAGATTCGAATCCATTTGGAAAGCATTTGAATTTAAATTCGGCTGAAATAATCGCGAAGCTCTTATTTGAATTTCCTGCGCTTTAGGCCGAATTCCCTTCGCACGGCCCACTTCCCTTTTCCCCTTCGGCCCAGTCCGACCCAGCCCGAGGTCACCAGGACCTTCTTCCACCTCCGCGCTTTCCGGCTCAGCCACGAGCGCGCGGCGCTCCGGAGGTCGCCACCTCGGACGGCCGGCGTTTAGTGCCGCCACAACCGCCGGGTCACGCGCTCAACCACCCCTCCACCTTTTCCTTCCTTCAAAAACCCCAGCGCCGCCTCCCTTCTTCTCCCTTCCCCCAAACCCTAGCAACGCCGCCGCCTGCGGTTTCCACCCCCGCCATGGGCGAAGGTCCGAGCTTGAGGTGCTCGTGTTGATCGTCGTGCCCAGCACGCCACGCCTGAGTCCGCCAGCGTGTTTGGTTTCGCGAGAGAAGCCCCGAAGAAGAAGAGCGAGGAGCGAGAAGTTTGCCGCGGCCGTCGTCTTCGCCATCGTTCATCGTCGCTGGTGAGTTTCCGTCCAGCTCAAGTCTCGTTCTTGGACCTCCGTCGTTTGCTCTAGCCCCCAGCCCTAAGAGCTTCCTTTGTGTTCCGTGGTAGCGGCGGAACGGCCCTGCGCGTGATCACCGTCGTCTTCACTCGCGCGTCCGCCGTCCGCCATCAACGGATCTTCGTCGCCCTCGCCGTTGAAGCCTCTCGGCCCGAGCCTCGACCTCTAGGAGCTCCCCGTAAGTTGCCGCACCTGAGCCCCCTCCTTTTTCCCCTATTCGTCGCGAATTAGTGGCATGCGTCGGTTTCCGCCGCCGTCCCTCCATGGACGCCGGTGAGCTAGCCGGTAGAGGCACGCTCATGCTCCCTTCTTTCCTCGATTAGCATCGCCTTGTTCTTTCGTAGCTCGTGCGCTAGTCAATTAGGGAAAAGGAGCAAGTTTCCTTGGGTTTCGCCGCGAGCCGTGGTTGCGCCGCCGCGGAACTCGCCGCCGGTGGGTCTCCGGCGACCTATCTTGGTCGGGAGCTTGTGCGAAAGACTCGCGGGGTCATGGGCAGTGTTTTGGTACACTTTGTTGCGAGCTTTGGTGAGTCCCGGGGCTTTTCCCTTTCGAGCGCTGCCGCGGCAACTCCGACAAGGCCTCACCGTCGATGAGCCGTGAGCTGGTCCTCATGACCACCTTGGTCGGGTGCGTGTCGGCTTGGGGAGCAGCCTGGTGCCCTTAGCGTGGCCCACGGCGAGCTATGGCGGCCAGGCGAGCCAACTCCGGCAAGCCCCGCGGCGGAGCCGGGCGCGCCGCCGGTCCCGGTAGTGCCTGGCGTGGTCGCCGACGTGGCAGATTTTCTGCCGACGTGGCGCCACCGTGGGTTGGATTTCGCCGCCGTGGCTCTAGGTGTCGACCCGGCGTGGCGGTGGCGTGGCATCCACGTGGCGGAAGAAATGCCACGTGTTGCTGATCCGGAGAGGTTTCGGTCAACGTGGTGGTGACGTGGTGCTTGCGTGGCAGGGAATATTCAAGGAAATATTCCATTCCTTTTTTTGGATTTTCCTGAATTTCCATAATTCATTTATCTTTGGAAATTCATATCTTTTTCCTGGAGACTCGAAAAATACGCAGTCGATTGCGTTGGACTCGTAGCGACGTTCTCTACGCGTTAGTGTAGCTTTTGGTCATGTTCTAGTACTGTAATTTCCGTCGTTCGTTTCGTCCTTTTTCCTATTGCCTCGATATGCGTGCCTAACCCCTCGTTTCGCGATCCGTCCGTCGGAGGGTGCCGAGGAGTTCCCGTCCGAGCCGCAGTTTGAGGAGTTTCCGCCGAGCAGCCGTACGAGTACCCCGACCCGGCCCGGGAGCAGCCCTATCCGGGCAAGCCGCAATCCTTGACCACTCTTGCTCCTATTTAGTAGTTGCATTATATTGGACCCTGCATAATTAATGGTTACTTGCACTTGTAGTTTACCTATGTCATACTATGCCATCCTTGCCACTCGTTTGCCATAGATTGTTCTACTCGTTACTCGCATGCTTAGTACTTGCTTAGTTGCTTAATTGAACCCCATGATGACTAAACATGTTTTTGTGTAAAATAAATTGTAGGTGTTTCTTAGGTGTCGAGTTTCGTACTAGATACCTCGTAGGACCTTTTGCGGGGCGAGTGTAGGTGGTTAGGTGCTCGGGAGACTTCGGGGAGTCTCTATTTGGAGAGTACCGTTGCGGGTACGAGTGGTGTAGGGGCCTTGGGTTTATGGGACCCCTGTTGTGGTGACACTATTGTTGAGACTCGTTGTTTTGAGGAGAGGGATGGTGACTCGCCCCGGCAGCTTAAGGATCGGTTCTTGTGCGTATGCCTCTCTTGGTCTTACTAGCATATCATGTGACTTGTATGGGCGGGCTGGATCATGATACTTAGCGGAGGATTGGGTGGCCCGTCTTGGTGTAGAGATTAGTGGTAGTGGGTGTTGGAGCGTTTGTCTTGACCCACGAGCAGAGGATATCCCACCCGGCCCGTGGTACGCCTTGTCACACCTTTCAGGACCTTCTTTTTCTATGTTGTGGTTAGAGGATCCCGACACCGAGGGACGGGCGCCTACCGATCGATGCTTTGTAGAGTGATCTTGTAAGTGTTGCTTTGCTTGGGCCACGACGGTGGTCTTGTGTTTGAATACCTCTTCATGTGGGTACAGCTTGCTTACTCTCTGTAGAGATATATAAATCTATACGTATAGTCTAGCCCAAAGTATGGGCACTACCGAGAGAAATCCACTTGATTAACATTTACTACTTCTCCTCTCGATAGGTGTTTTACTTCCGGCTTCGAGCTGTGGTCCGGTGGAAGTGTGCTGGACATAAAACTTGACCCTTGCAGGAATGTGTTGTTTCCTACAAGGCCACTTATAAAATTTGTCTAATAAAAAAATATGATTCACATAGACTTGAGGAATAATGCTTTAGGTGCTAGCCCTTGCCTTTCCTTGGAATATCCGAGCATGCATACATTGTTGCTAGGTAGTTGTGGCTTGTTGAGTACGTTATGTACTCACGGCTTTATCACTTTATTTTTCGGACATCGTTGCTCGAGGAGCCGGCCAAGCCAGCCGAGGGAGCCGACGGAGAGGAGTGACAGTCTCGCCTACACTCGAGTCGTTTGTGGGTATGGTCTTCATCGCCGATCTTCATCGAATTGCTTCCGCTTCGCTTCCGCTAGATTTCTACTTTGATATCGATGGCCTGCGTGCCACGCTTTTGTATCCATGAGATTGATTGAGACCTATGCATAATGATGATATACTATTGGAGATTCTATTATCTTGCCTTGCTTTCATTCTCTATTTTTATGGTTTTTCTATACTAACTTGTGATGGATGTACGTGCCACCCTCCCGGGAGTGATATAGAGGTACAAAGGGTTCGGGTTTCACTTAGGTGAAATCCGGTCCCTCACATGAAGGAGCTAGTTTCAAAAAAAAACAAAGGGAAAGAGAGCTACTAAGTAGAAATCACGATATCTATGATGAAAATTTAGTGACGTTTTGAAATCGCGTCATAGAACAAGGCATATCGATGATGAAAAATAACGATTTGATAGTTCTCGTGGGATTTATGACGAAAATTATGACAAAGCTGAAAATAACATCATAGAACACAAAACCCAAAACGTCATGAAACACAATACCATCCGCAACAACGATTCATGATAACTAAGATTCATCATAAAACTCCAACATGTGACACGTGTGTTGTATGTGGGTCCGACATTCCAACGTGGCAACGAGTTGAGTCCGCTGGACCCACATATAAGACCCCTTTGCTTGAGCTACAGATTGTGGATTGTGTATTCTTCATCCAAAAGCTGAAACAAAGGGTTAGATTGTGATTCTAGATTCCACAGTCTGGGTCTCCAAATTCCATAATCCGGCAATCTACTCACACCTAGCTTTTCCTGGATTATAACACAAATATTTACTGTTTTGTCATCGTGGCCTACTATAAGTGACTCTAGTTGGGTTGTGGAATCCGGACAAATAAACAACCCTTAGATTTTAAATCTCAGATTCTTACAATCTCATATTCCAAAATCTACAATCTATAGTCTAGAATTTACGGTCACTAGCTCAAATAAAAGGGGCCTAAGTCATCTCGGTCCAACGTGGCACTATGTTGGTTCCACCGAGTCCACATGTAACCATTTTCAATCCAACATGGCACTATTGGACCGTCGGATCCACATGTAAGTTCTGTCGGTCCCAACATTGCATTGGGTTTGTTGGGTCCACACTTTAGGACTTTAGTTCCAACGTAGCATCTTGGTGAGGCTCCCTTTTCCACATGTAAGGGCTACGATCCCGCTCGTTCAAGTTTCGAGGTAAAAACACTTGCGTCGTAGTCGATGATTTCGAACCCACGACCCGACCCAACAAATGGATAGATTTTCCACCACGCTACAACAGCCTCTTGATTTTAGAGGTACTATTGTTTTGTTTTATGAACAGTTGTGGTTGTTTCCTCTTAGTGGATCGAGCCTTTTCTCGGGTTAGTAATGAGGCCCATGTAAAGAACAATGTGGACCAGGCCTTACTAATCTCCATAGATTCTAAAATTCAACAATTATAATGGGCAAATGACCTAGTATTGTAACAATCTACTGAAATGCAACAATTAACAATTGGGAGCAACAAAGACATCAATAGTTCCATTCAAATGAAATCAGTTAAAATATAGCTTGGTCCAATTTACATACATAGATGTCTTCTCACAATTACATCAACCGGTAGTACAAAACAACAATCACAAGAAACTGTATTACCAACACTACATCTCCTTCTAGGTCGAAGTTGCCAATTCGGACCATGTTTCTTCAGCAGCTTGTTGTCACCAAAAATCATCTCGCTGATCCACGAGATCGATCAAATGGTTGTTGTTGAATTCCTGAATCGGATCTTCATATGTTGGATACTTTTGTAGCATGAACCAGGATATTCATTCACTTGCTTCTGGCATTCTCGCTAAAGAGTAGACTCCGGGTATGCTTCCTACGAAAAGAACATACCACCAAGGTCTCTACATCACAATAACAAGGTGTTCCTCCACAAAAACTTTGAGCATCAAGTAATTGACAAGAAAAATAATGTGCTCCACCAGCGGTATGGAATCAAATAAACTAAGACATGAACAATAACAAATGAGCGTGAATCATAGATCTACCAAGAAAGGGGAGGGGGCAAGATCATGATATTAGGAAAGAGAGGGGGCAAGACCATGAATCACCATTGTCGGAGGAAGCAATTCGTCCACTCGTGGCAGGCCCCACGATGCGGAGGAAGCAATTCATCCGCTTGTGGCAGGCCCTATCGACGCGGCGCACCACGAGTTCTTCGACACCGGTATTTCTCCTGTTCCGCGTACATCGATGCGTGTGGCGGACGGCACTCGAAGAACAGCAGTGGATCCTTGAGGGCCAAACTCATCGGAGATGGTCGGAGAACAGCGATGGATTTGGAGTGGAGTTGGGGACGGCTGTGAATGGGGATAGGTTTTGCAAGAACGAATGCCCTCGTTTACAAGGGTAGAATGGACATTCCGTACAGTCCGAGGAAGGCCTTAATGCCGGTTGGGCCACAATAGTAATGCAGCCCATAAAGGAAATGCGGGCCATAAGGGCAACCGATTTGTTCCCACACAATCCGATGTTGAGCGCATGAAATTAATCATTTTACATCATATCAACACATGAAATTGAACAAAATTAATGCACAAAAGATATAAATTAGACATAGCTCACTAGATTAAACATAAATGTAGTTTTGCGTAATTAAAACATAGTTCACCATAAACATAGTTCAACAACATAGTTCAACATTAAGTAAAAACAACAACATTTAACATAAGAACGTCCTCGAACAGCGACGATGACAGAGCTGGACATTAAGGAGAGGGTGCCTTGAGTATCATTCGACCCTCGTTCCTGGTGAGACGACGGTGGCGGTTGCACTTCTTGTCATTGTGCTTCGTAGAGGTGGAACTCGCGATGCAAAGTACGTGGTTCTTCATGTCGTGATAGTCCATATCTCACTACAGCTTGCCGACGCCGATAGGGCAAGATGTTTCGGCCATCCTTTGCCTTGTAGACAAACATGAGGAGAAGGTTCGCACCCTTTGGAATGTGGCTGGTGAATGGCTCCTACTAGTCCGTGATAAGGTCCTTCAAACAATGGTGTCGTGATTATGGTCCTACAAACAATGGTGTTGTGACTATGTCGTTGTTGATTCCGTGTAATAGTGATTTTGTATGATGATGTGGTCATTGTGGTGATATCCGTGAAACAATGGTGTTGGAAACTCATTTTCTTTTATTCTCCGATGTAAGAATCTGGAACAAAAATGTTATGTTTTCTCGTTGTGAGTTTGTCCGATCGATCTATGATTCGGCAATAAAATAAATGACAGGCAATACATTACTCATAGTTCAATGTATGCACAACATATGGCAACGAAATATGCGGACACGTGGCGATCGAGATGCTTGAAACATGGTGCGTCGCAATGTAGACATGTGGTCCTAAAATAGTCCGGCCTGTGGTCTAATGAGAGCCCGACATGTGGACCAATGAGAGCCCGACACGTGGTCCAATGAGAGCCCGACATGTGGTCCAATGAGATCCCGACACATGGTCCAATGGTACACGACACATGGTCCTATGCGAGACCGACATGTGGTCCTATAACAGTCCGACCTATGGTCCAATGAGATCCCGACATGTGTTCCGGTGAGAACCCGACACATGGTCTAATGAGAGCCCGACATGTGGTCCAGTGCGAGCCCGACACATGGTGCAATGAGAGCCTCGTCACATGGTCCAATGAGAGCCCGACACGTGGTCCAATGAGAACTCGACATGTGGTCCAATGAGAGCCCGACACGTGGTCCAGTGAGACCCCAAACGTGGTTGAATGAGAGCCCGACACGTGGTCTAGCGATAGTCGGACACATAGTCTAGTGAGAGCCCGACACCTGGTCCAATTAGAGCCCAACATGTGGCATGCCACATCATTCTCGCCTCATCATGTGCCGGCGTGGCCATCACCATATCATCTACCTTGTCATTTGCCTTATCATCTCGCTAGCGTGATCGAAGCCACGTAGGATTGCCATGAAATATCTAGCGTGGTCGGATTTATGATCCGTGACATTTTATTATGTTTTCATAAAAAACAAATGAGTTATGTGACATGAACCTATTTCGTTATAGAAGACATGATATCTATGACGAAGCTGTCAATTCATCATAAGGAATCAAAAGTGATGCTCCAGCTTTTTTATGAATTCAAGTTCAGCATAAATTCATCACAAAACATTACCTATGACGAATATTGGCTCTACTCGTGATGAAAGTGAAACATCATAGGTGTTGCAATTTCTACTAGTGAGCTAACTTCACCTTTTAGATTGTGTTTGGTTGAGATACAAATAGGGGTGTTGAACGATGGTCCGGACTCTCACTCCTCAAGTATTATAGCTCTTCTAGTGGAAGGAGCGAGAGGGCAAAAATATTTAGCAAAATAGCTCCTCGTTGAAGATGCACCTAGTACTCCCTAGTGGGTTTTGGTGATTAATCATAAAAATTAAAATATCTAATAGTTTTTACAAGTGTTGAATAGATTATCAATTTGTAAGAATCATGTGACAAGATTGTTGTCCCCTTAAAATTGAAAGAGAAAAAGGCTTGAGGCATAGTTTTTCCATCTTTTTTATTCTAGGAAAACCGTACTATCAAGATGGGTGAACTAATCTTGTTTTGAAGGAAATGTTATTTGCTCAAGTCACAAAAATCATGGATGAATTAACAACCACAAAGAAAGCCAAATAGAGCAAACCAAAGAGAGGAAGACAGAGCTCGACGGAACATCCGTCACCCAAATGGCAGAGGATACGTCAAACTAGTGTTGTTTGCAAACCGCAAGTGACAGAATATCTATGATTAAATCATAGAGGTTCCATCACTTCTTCCTAATAAACTCGCTAATGTCTCTGTTTCGATGCTAGGCTATGAATAGACCTCTTCCACCCCATGTGAGAGGTTGGGGACTCCATTCAAAACCCTAGACTTCAATGCTTCACTCATCGCTCTCACCGCCCCCCCCCCCCACCCACCCACCTCCCTCCTCCACTCATTCTTGAGATCCAAATCCGAAAGGGAGGAAATCAATGCATCCAAGATTCCAAAGCAATATCCTACACTAGCAACTTGATTCTATCACATTCAAGCTTACTTTTAATTGTTACTTTTTGGGATTTGTTCTCTCGATGGCTAGGTGTCGCCCTATAGCTCCCAAGCTTGTGGTAAACCTTGGGAAAGTTTGTGAAGGTATGATTCCCCTCCGGAAGGAAAAGAATCGAGGACGAAACGAAATCCACGCTCGATCTTTGCAATTGCTTGGAGAGGATTAGGTTTGAGAGGGACCCGACTCTTTATGAGCTCCTCAACGAGAGAAGGAACTTCTTTGTGAAGGGTCCTTCGGTGAAAAATCCCCTTGTTTTTTTTGTTCTTGTTCTCGTTCTTTACATGATTTACCCGATCTACTTTTGTATTGTGTTGCAAGCTAACCCCTATAATATGTGAGCTATTCACTTTCTTAGCTTCCCTTATATTCAACTAGGTTGTTTAAATTTCACTTTATATACCGCATCTTGTTTGAGATTTATCGATCTAGAAGTGAACCTCTATCAATGATAGAGGTTTCGTCGATCGTCAATTTGTTAAGGAACCACATGCAAAGCCCAATCCCAAACGGGAGAGAAGATGTGGTGGCATGGCACTACAACTGGAACATTCTATACTGTTATATTTGCATATCATCGTCATTGGCTACATAAATTTGGGAGAAGCACACAAAGACTCAATCGTTGGAGCAATTAGGGGTAGGCAATTTTGGGCAAACTTGTGGAAATTGGATATCCTCAAAAGTTAATATTTTGGATGGAGAGTGCTACATGGTATAATCTTGTGTTGAAGAAAAAAATTTGAACTGTTGTGTTGAAGAATTTTGGCGAACTAACATATCGGAAATGAGAGTGTTTGTCCATGCATTAAACATCTTTTGTTTACATGTCGCAGAACCAAGGAGATATGGAGTCAGATTGGAACTACTAATCAACTAAAGGATCCTACTAGAAGAAATTATAAACAAGACTAGCAAAGGGTCCGTACTTCGCTACTAGCGTGTACGAAATTTTAATTTATATTATTGATGTAAAGACATTTGAAGAGATTATAGAAAAGAAACATGAGTCTTCATGATTTTGCTGCATGTATGTTGTCTGTGAATGTTTGGTATAAGCCTATGAAACTTTGGGCAAAGGGATTTGTTGTTGCTAAATTGTATTTTGATGAACAGAGTCTTGTAGAAAAACATTTTGTCCGTTTGATTAGATGCAACAGAACTAATGTTCCATGGCATGTCCCGTGTGGGGGTGCGCCGTATGGAGATAGGAATTTAGTGTTCATTGCAAACGATTGGCACACTGCACTCTTGTGTGTTTACCTCAAGGATTATTACAGAGATCATGGCAAAAAAATTATATTGTATGTGGACGATCACAAGGATTGTCTCTTCTGATCTCTTGAAGCATGCAACAAAATTGGGGACTGTGGCAAGCTGGAAATCCAAGAATTGAAAGTAATAACTAAACGAAACTTACTCTGGACGTAGTTGGCCTAATGCAGCTCCCGGTCGTAGCACGTACATGATCACGCCGTCTCTGGACTCGCACACCAGTTTTTGTTGCATGTTGCGCTGCTTGTCCTCGAGCTTGACGACGACAGTTCAATCACCAGCAGCGTCTCGTGTGAGACGTTGGGCAGGCTGTGTCGATGACACACCTGGACTATAGGTTTTGAAGACATTGCCGTCAGCGTGCGCGTGCCGGCATGCGTGCCATTGGGTGCTATCATATGGTTGCCATGGGATCCATCTGTCCTGATCACCACTGCTAATCATTCCATTGTTGTTAGGGTGCAAAAAGGTTGTGATTGTCGTAGCATTGGATGACTGAAGGACCTTGGAGAGGAGATTGGTGACACTGCGGCAGAGCTAGCTATCACGAAGTGGGACTGTGAAAGGATTGGAAATCGTTCAACGTTTCTACGGATTTGCCTCAGGATCGTAAGTACGTGTGTTCAGAAATCTAGATTGGCTCTAGTGAGATGCCACTTTGTTTACGGATCGGATAGGCAACATTAAAATGTTTTTATGGATGCAACACCAAAAAAATCTGCAATGACAACCACAACTGTCTTATTATATTGTAGATAAAGCAAAAGCGGAGGCACCGAAGGAGATCAGCTTGGCAGAATTATTCTAGGAAAATAATTCGGTGCAAACATGATAATCATAACCCTCAGAAAATATACTTGAAAGTTTTAAAAAATTCTGAAACTTGATACAGTGGAAAACGTGTACACAAAATTTCAAGCCCAAATTCATCATCATTTAAAAGATACAAAAATAACAAATCAGTGGTATTTTTGTATCTTTGAAATGATGTTGAATTTGGACTTGAATACATATTTCCCACGCTACAGAATTTTCGGAAACCTCTAGGTATATGTTTTTAGATGGTTTTACGACTGCAGAATATTTTCTCAGTCGAGGTATGCAGGCGTGTATGCAGGCTAGGAAGAAGATGAAGGTGCAGTTAGCGTTCAGTCACCATAACGCGTTGTCTTTTTTTTTTTTTTTTTGAAAGCGAGGATAGCATTGTCAATTGCATCCCTAGCGACCAAAATTATATGCAGACTGAAGTTGAATGTTGATGCCAGCTTTGATGCTGATTTGGGAACACGGCTGCAGGCTGATTCGGGATCCTAGCACAAATCTGAGACTGACCTCCAGTTTTCATGAAAGTGGAACAATTTTCACGAGAGCGTCTAAGATTCTTCATTCTTATCAGTTGTTAGGAAACTGTAACTTCTGTAATTCTTCTGTTGAAAAGGAGAAGAAAAAAATGATTTGAAATAGCAGGACACGAGGGCTCATTAACTGTGAAACCGTAATAATTATTGTTTTCATTTAGGAGTAATCAAACGTCTCTTCTTCTACAGACAGAAGAAGCAGATCGTCATGCAGTATAATACTAGCTCAAGAGCAAACAACCTCGGACGAATCAAAGAATCCACCGACAGACAACCACACCACACGAAAAGCTTTGACTTTCCCAGCTGTGGCCCGGCCCGACCCCTACCACCCAACGAACAGGGCCCCGAGAACGGCGGCGCCAAGCAGCACAGCGCCGCTCGCAGCAGCGATCCCCCCGGCCGCCGCCCCCGTGGCCGGCGCCGGCGCCGCCGCGGGCCCCCGACGAGCCCGTCGGCCATGGACGGCGCGGAGGCCGGCGCGAAGAACCCCGGGCGGCTGTGCTTCTCGGAGAGGACGACGACCACCACGCGCTCGCCCTGCTGGCAGCTCCCGGGCTTGCCGCTGATGAAGTAGAACGGGCCGGAGCGCGGGAGCGGCACGGTGACCTGGCCGGCGCCGGCGCCGGCGGCCTTGTGGGTGGCGAGCGGGCTCGCCGTGCTGCAGCGGTTGTAGTCGTCGCGGGTCACCTCCAGCACCGAGTCCGCCGCGTCGTCGTACTTGAACACTGCAAGAACAGGGGAGGGGATCATTTATCGATCAGGGGAACAGGGAAAACAGGGGAGGAGGACGAAATGTTGGGGGAAATCTCAATCGATTGGGGGAGCAGCGGATGGGCTTACCGAGGTTGTCCCCGATCTGGAACCGGTGGATGGAGGACCAGAGGTTGAGCCCGTCGGGCTGCACGGGGACCTTCCACCCGTGGCCGTGCCCGCCGACGACGACGTCGTTCTTGGCCTGCGCGCACGCCGCCGCAGCCAGCAACACCGAAGCGCAGAGGAGGAGAGCGGCCCGTGACGCCATTCTTGTGTTGCGGCGGAGAGATCGGCCAAGGAGAGCACGCGCTGGTGTCTGAGGAGGAGGAGGAGCTTTGGAAGGCAGGAGTGCGAGAGAAGCGGAGATGACTTGGTGAGATGGGGATGGAGGGAATGCGGGGCAGGGGCGCGCTTAAGTAGGCGGCGAGGCGGATGTACTAGCCGTTGGGCTGGAACGTTCGGGAGGGCGGTGGGATTGATGAGTGAAGCTGCAGCAGCAGATAGCACGCACACAGCGGAGTGGAAGGAGGAAGAGGATCTGTTTTGGAGTTTACCGTTGCCTTGTCGCCTTGTCAGGAGGTGCCCAACGGTCAGGTGCCTAATCGCAAAAAAAAAAAAAAAAAAAAAAGAACCAGGTGCCTAAGATCCTTGCTGGGACAGCAGCGTGGGGCCCGTAACTGAGCATTCGCCGTCTCGGAGCTTTGCTTTTTTTATTTAGAGAGAGAAGAGCTTTTTTTTTTTTTTTTTGAGACAGAGAGAGAAGAGCTTTGATGGTTCATGTCAAGCGCAAATGCCAAATGGGCTATGTCAAAAACATGAGGCTCCGCTCTCCTTATACTTTTCCCCTATGTGCCATCATTTGAGATTTATACTAAAGCCAATTTTCTTCAATGATGCATCATGAAACAAATTGTAAAAAAATACAGCACAAAATATAATTTTGGAGATTTTTTTAGAATTTTATCAAGTATTTAATGCACCTAAAAATTAAGGTAAGTTGATTTTTTTGAATTTTTTATTCACAATTTGTGTTGAATTTCAGGTGGACCTAATAACAAAAATTGTTCATCGCTATTTCTTATGTCACCATAAAAATAGGCTCAAGTATTGAAGCAATGAAAGTCTTCTTTTAACCTCATAACAACAAGGGAGGAAAATAAATCGTTGAAAGATAGGGAAAAAATGGTTGGGAGTGTGGCGTAAAGGAAGAAAAAATTCTAGAAGATGGGCCATACAATGGAAAATAATATTTCAATGGCACCGAAGGGAAAGGAACCTTTTTATAGGACATACAAGAGATTAGCTTTAGATGTCGCTCTGCTATCAAATCAAGAATGGTATTTCGTTTTCCATTTATCTCAGAGTGGTAGGCACCGATTCCATGTTTTACTAGCGCCTAAACAAAGAAAAAAATCTTATTATTCTCACCTTGAATTGGTGCTTGGCAAAAGAATAATTGTTTACTAGTATTAACTTGGAGTTCAAGGACCACCTCATGCTTGAAGGAAAAAGTTGAGAAAAAACCGGTTGAGGCACCAACCACTATTGATTGGAACGTCTCATTTCTATTTTGCAGGGTTAGATCGCGGACAAATTGAATAAAATCGGTTTCTTTCTCATGGCACTATGCACGTGAACTTTGGCCGATGAATGAGCTGTCAGATTGCTCACTGTAACGTGATTACTTTATTTAGTCACAAATATTTAATATTTTGATTAATGACGCTCACTCCCGCTGCATGGATGCAACGGTACTCTCCAGTCACAAATATTTAATGTCTTGATGAAGGCCTCAGTATTAGTCAGTGCAGCTATTATGAAACTTAAACATCAGATCATGTATTATACATATACTTCCTCGTTCCTTATTATAAGCATTCCTACAAGAGTGTAGGAATGCATACAATAAGGAATGAGGGAGCAGTATGAAAAGCATGAAAATCATACTACTCTAATACGTTGATAGCATCATAAATTTGATAATAACAAAAGATAAAAGCTATGCTTTGAGCCTTCATCTGGAGGTTTGTATCTTTTGCTTTCAAGCTTTCGGTTACAGCTAACCAAATCAATTGTTGACCACCTGTCTTGAAACATCAGAATTCTCATTACACGAAAGATACCTAAAATATTTACACACTGGCATCCCTGAGCCAATTAGTCGGTTACCATTTTTTTACATAAAAGAGCAAGATGATGTGTTAATATTCGAGGAAAATATGCCAAATGGCTAGACACTGTTGTTATGGCTCTGTTTCGTGTCCCCTCACCCGCAATGTCGAGCAGTTTATACATGTGGCGCCACTGCATAGTAGTAGTATGCTGTATAGAATATTTAGAAAATTCATCAACGGTCACAGTATATGATAAAAGATCACATAACATAAGGAAAAAATCACCCAACTCAACGGGGTAACATTTTTCTCCTATGATTTCAGTACTTCAATAAGTCATCACCATCCGTGGAGGGCCTGAAACATTTTCAGAAGAAGAGAGCTTACATTTCCCTAAATAGATCTTGGAATAAATATACAGTGGCCTCATTATCCAGAACAAACCAAAATTCCTGCTGAACCTTACCACAAAAATAGATTGAGATAACTATGATATTTTAACATCCCATCAATCTACCTTAACATCTCATTATTGTTGCGAGAAAATCCAAAGCATTTGACCATCCAACCAACTTGATTATGCTTTGTGACACTAGGGATTAAATCTCCTGTAGTACTTCCTAAAAGAGATAAACAACTTGTGTTCTTCAAACAGAAAATCTTGCAAATATGTAAAACAGCACGTAAGTGACACTGTTCAACGAGTTACCTTTGGCAGCATCCATGGCCAAAACAATTTCTTTGCACAGCTTAGTTTGGGTCAAAATGACTCAGGGTCACTACCAAGAAGAAATCGAAACCATCATTTCATAGAATATTGTTGAGGTGTCCTAGCAGGAAAAACCATTAACTATTATTCATAAATCCAGCAGGATAAACTGAGGATATCCAGTCAATTTGGGTACTAAAATTTTTGCAATGCCAGACAGATCTTTAATCTTAATGCACAGTCCCACTAAAGCACAAGGAGCACTAACACACAGATTATTGTAAAATAGAAACTGAATGTAAACCAACAATTGGAGTATTAACCCTCAGAAATCACAGTTATTTTCCTCGTGGCCAGTCATCATAACAGATAGAAAATGAAATGGCCACATAAAAATGGTTGGAAGTCCTGAGAAGCACAATGAAGAGTCCTGGTTATGCAGTAACAGAAACAGCTATGACTGACAGACATAACTTGCTGCCTAGCTCAGTAACGAATCACAGTTTCTTTGTTAAATTTAATAAGTACTTTACATTAAGTAATGGTGGTCGTCACAAATTTTATTGAATCTTTCTACACTGTAAGGATTTGAACATTTTTTTCTCGAATACGCAGGAGAGCTGCGTATCATTGTATTTAGAGAAGAAAAAACGGCCCCTTACAAGAAACCCCCTTGCTCCTGGCCAAGCTGCAAGAAGGTTTTTCAAAACAAAATGAAGTAACTTTGGCTAAACCACTGGGTGGTGAGACCTGACCCTAGATAAACTACTGTCCTATCAACTACGACTTAAAGACGCCAAAGCCTTCGCTCCTGCTAAGCACCATAAATGATGCTCAATGTCAAAGAAGCGAAGTAGTGTTCTCATGTCTGGATTTGTCCCCTCAAAAACCCACCCATTCCTATGTTTGCATAAAAGCCAAGCGACCAAGATAACCACCGTGTTGAATCCTTTCCTCTTATCCTTCGGGACCTTCTTTGCTGCTTTGCGCCACCATTCTGAGAAAGTGTGATCAGTACTCCTAGGAACCGAAGATAGAAAACCATGGGGCCCCAAGACCTTGAACCAAAACTCTCGAGCAAAAACACACGACACGAGCAGATGCTGCACCGTTGCATCAGCCTGGTCGCAGAGGGGGCACCTGTCCGGGTGGGGAAGATTACGCTTGGCTAAGCGATCTGCTGTCCAGCACCTGTCCCTGACTGCCAACCACAAGAAGATTTTGCATTTGGCCGGCGCCCAGCTCTTCCAGATTCTCTGCCAAGGTTCAAATGCGGTAGCTCCTTGAAAGATAGCTTGATATGCTGATTTAGAAGAGAAAGAACCTGAGGTATCCAATCTCCAAATAAAAGAGTCATCCTCTTGTGATATAATGAAGTCTTGAATGATATCCCAAAGTTGGAAGTATTCAAACAGCCCCACCATTGATAAACCGCCCTGCACATCTTGTGGCCATTATTGTAGCTACTACATTAGCATTCCAATAGAGGACAAAAAAGAAAATTAACGAGTTAGAACCTTGAAAATCTTATTACTATTGAAATTACCAGAAGTTATGCATTGGAATTCCATCTAGATAATCTAGAAATGTCCACCTTGTAAAGAAAAACGTAATTTTATCAATGAAAGAATGGCACCCATGCGACACAATAATTTTGATAATTCTGGAAAGAGCAATTTCTATGTTTATGTCAATCTAATCTAGCAATTAGATTCACATAAGCTATGACCCTTATCCAAGACATAGACAATCAACACATACCTCAGTTTCGTTCAAATTTACTTCTGTTGGCATACAGTCCTGAATATAGCATAATGCAGGTGAAGAAAAATTCACCGAACCATATTGTTTACTGCATTTGGTGAGCGTCTTGCAAAATGCTTGCTACGTTGTGGAATGATATTGTATTTGCCTGCTCCTCTCCAGTGGTCCCTATTATCCAACAGAAAAGTTTTGAATTCCTTATCAAGTTGTGTGTCAGAAGCAAAACCGTTTTCCTTCATTTCATCGTAATACTCTAAAGCTCTTGGGATACATCCATGTTTAACTAATCCTTGAACTAGTGTCATATAATGTGAGCGAGTAGGACCTATGTCATATCTTCTCATTTCATTCCACACTCTTAGAGCATTTCCAGCTTCATTCAGATCAAAAAATTTATCAAGCAGCATGAGAAATGTGTCACTCTTTGGGCCACTACCATCATCCTTCATTCTTCGCAAGAGCTTCAATGACTCTTCAATGCCTTCTTGTTCCAAAAGTGCATGGTAGATCGAAATGTTTGGAACAATGCCCTTGAGTATCATGCTTTCCATCACAATTCTAGCTTCATCAAGCTTACGACTTTCACAAAGTGGAAGTATCATACTATTATATGTTTCAACGTCTGGTTGGAGGCCTTCATCTTTAAGTTTATTGAATATATTGTGTGCGTCTTTCATGCAATTCTCCTTTGTCAGAACATAGACAAGTGAATTATAAACAGCAATTCCAGGAGTCCAACCCCTTTTTTTCATCTCATCATAAACCCTCAGGGTATCAAAAAGGTTCCCTGTTTTGGAGAAACAACTGACCATGAGAGTGTAAGACATACCATCAGGAGAAATGCAGTATTTTGACATCTCCCTCCAAACTCTCTTTGCTTCAGCCACATCAGTGATCACATTACACCAACCATCTAAAATTATATTGAAACCTTCTGCGGTGAGAGGGAAGAATTTCTTTCTCAGAAGAAGCAACTCCTCAGCATCCTCTATGTTCTTGCTTTTGCAAAGAGCACGGAGAAGGCAGTAAAATACAGTATGGTCCATTTCTACTTTAAACTTCTCCATCACATCAAATGTCTTGACTGCTTTACTCACTTCATTGGCAGCTGCATACCTGAGATTTCATAAACAAATCCTTAATATGAAAGGACATTGATGTCAAAATGATAACATTGGTTAAGGAAGATAAACAAAGTTCAATAACAGAACTACTGAATTACAGCTACCAAAGGGCAGCAACATTAAGCTCAGTAGAGCAAAAATGATAAGTTAAGCATTTGTGACAGCTTTACATTTACAAATGTTCATCTCATACTAACGAACCTAGCTGATTATACGAAGATACTAGAATGGTTCTAGAATCATGTTACCCAGACATTTTCAAACTCTTACGATCACTACCTACAGTTCAAACAGTCACATTGGCTTTTGCGATCGCAATGAATACAATATGAACTGTAACATTGGATCCAACAGAAAAAACAACATAAAAGTCCGTAGTATATAACAAAAAAACACAAAAAATCCAATAAAGAACCAGATTTTAAGCTGGATCAAGAAGTTATTCTTCTTATGTTCATCAATTTATATTCAATTTAGAATCGCTGAACAGTTTCAACAGAAAACAAGAAGTTATTCTTCTTACGTTCATCAATTTATATTCAATTTAGAATCGCTGCACAGTTTCAAAAGAAAACAAGTGTCGTGCTGGGCCAGAACTGATTAGGGATTCCCTTGTTCACGAATTGATTTCCCAAAACAAGGCAGGCTAGTTTGCATATTGTAATACTCTCAATGAGCAAACGAAATGCACAATTGAAATATAGATAGGATTGCCAGTTTCGACTATGATATAATTGTGCATTGCTATAACAACCACTAGCACACGCTAATCAAAGTGAGAGCAAGCATCACTAAATCATGGTGGATTGCACCGCATATGCAACACGTATTCTGACAATCCCATTCAGAGTATACTGATCTGTTCTACATCAAACAGACATATTTAGAGTACCATTGTGCAACGAAAGGATGAAATATTGATTGAGTGAGAGAACCTCTCCATCAGGATGACCATGGCGCGGCGGGTGAGCACCCCTCGGCGCCGCATCTGCCGCACGGCAGCCCACGCAAGGTCAAACCGGTGCGCCTTCCCCGCGGCCCAGATGACCAGGTGCCACGCCTCGACCGGCGGCGGCGACAGTTCATCTCCCTCGGCCGCATCCAGGGAGCCGCACCGGTCTCCATACCGCAGCGCGAGCGCGGCGGCGTCCGGGTCACCGCGTAGCTCCCAGAGCGCGCGGACGAGGAGGGAAAGGGAGGTCAGCTGCGGGACAGATGAAGAGGAGGAAAGGAGGAGCGAGAGGGCCTGCTTCGGAGATGAGGCAGTGGAGGCGGCGCTGGAGAGGCGGTGAAGGAATGACCTGAGCTCGCCGTCGTCGTCGGGGGCCGGGGCGATGGGGTGGTCGAGCTCGAAGTCGCTTTGGTCGGAGAGAGAGTGGATTGTGGAGACGAGGAGGTGGTGGGATGGGAAGCGAAGGGAGCGGAGATGAGGGAGCAGGCGGTGGCCGCGGAGGGCGGCGGCGAGCGGCGGCGCCATTCCGAGTTCCGGAGGAGGGCGAAAGGGTCTTTTGGGGGTTTAGGAAATGGCAACTTTGGTACGTTGATCTCAACTTGTTTCCGTGGCGACATTTTGGCCCTTCGTTTACCCAAGTGGGCGCATCTCGAGACGGGCCCGTGGCCTAGTGGCAAGTCGCCTGGTTGGAACCCTGCCCGCCCGAGTTCGATTCCTCGGACTCGGGAGCGGGTGTGTCTCACCGGGGGTTAGCCGACACAATTAGATTTGTAACATTCTTAATGGGCTAGATACAGTACCCTATCAGTAAAGAGCATATTCAAAATATATCATGAGTTGGTCTAAATTGATCTTAAGTCATACCATTTATCTCTTTTAGCCATATTTCGTATTTTCTTTGCCTAGAAATTGTAGAGGAAATGACACTTCCACCCTTTGCCTCCTCGGAAGGGTAGCTAGATTTTGAATTTTTAAATATGGTTCAATTTGTATAATTAGACTTTTTAAATTTCTCACTATTTTAAAATGCTCGCTAATACATTTCCTTGAATAATGATGAAAATAGGAGCATTTAGCTGATAGCTACTCTTCGAGGAGGCAAAGGGTAGAAGCATCATTTCCTCTACAATTTCCGGACAATAAAAATACGAAATAGTGGCAAGAAGGGAGAAATGGTGTGACTTGGATCAATTGAGCTCAACTCATGGTATATCTTGGATGTGCTATTTATTACGGTGTATCTTGGATGTAGTCCCTTAGGAGTGGTACGGATCTAATTTTCTCGGGATTAGCCTTAGAATAATTTACAGGTGGATGCATATGCATCTCGGTGCGTGACACCATAGTGGGAATGTGATGCTCCTGGTCATGCGCTTGAATCCAGTGATTTCTATCCATATGCAATCTTCGGTGCTGAGTGTAATTGTAGGGCTGTGAGTGTGTGTAGGTATGCATTGTAGAGTGAGTGAGTGAGTGTG